>VMDO01000857.1:44026-249518 GCA_007922755.1 Pedetes capensis
TCTTCTTCTTCTTCTTCTTCTTCTTCTTCTTCTTCTTCTTCCTCTTGCAGTACTATGGGAGTTGAATCCAGGGCTCCATGCATCAGCTATACCACTGAGCCTCATCCATAGTTCATATTTTACTTTTAATTTTGAGACAGAGTCTTGCTAAATTGCACAGGCTGCCTCTAGACTTTAATTCATGATCCTCCTACCTCAAACTCCTGAGTTGTTGGGATTACCACCACATATTGCCAATAACATTACTTTTCATCCTAAGAGATGAGCAACCTTAAAGAACTCACATGGAAGAGAGATGACAGAAACCTGCAGACAGGCACTGTCACCAGTATTAAGAGCCTGGGGACTGGGTCCAAAAATGAGAGAAAAGTAAGACCAGTCCTGGTCTGCAGCACTAGATGGATTATAATAAGGGAATCATGGAGCAAGGGAGTTTACACGGGTGCTCCTGTGCACGAAAGGCATGCACTCAGGAGGTGAGGGCTGGAGGGCCTCTGGTCTGCTCTCAAGACTCAGTTTCTAAGACGTGATCTGAGGCAGAGGTTGGGAAACCCTCCCACGCTGCCTCCTGGGCCCTAAAAGGAGCCCTAGCCAATGCCACTTGTCTTGAGCAGGCTGTGCAATGGGTGAATTAGGCAGGAGAGGACAGGCCTGCTGTGCATGCCCAACAAGGCCGGTGGCACACTGCTGGCCAGGGGTTTGCCTTGCCTCCTGTAGCCCCCTTACCAGTGCACACAAACCCCGCCCTGAGGAGTGCTTGGCTCAATTCTCATCAAAGCCACTTTTTCAGCAGCTAGGAGGAAAGAACACACAGCTAAGGAGGCCAGAGGGCAGCCCGGAGCCATGGAATTCTAATATTCTAGAGTTGTTGTTGTTAGGTGCCATTGAGTTGGTGTCTGACTCATAGCAACCCAATGCACAACAGATGAAACACTATTATCAGTGCTTCTCTGCTATTCATAGGGTTTTCAATGGCTCACTGTGTTTTGGGAATGGGTTGCCAGGTCCTTCTCCCAAGCCTACAGCACCTGGTGTTCCCATGTGGCCTCCCATCCAAATACTAACCAGGCCTGACCCTCCTTAGCTTCAAGATCTGAGGGGATCAGAGGCCACAGTGGTAAAGCCGCAGGCAATATTCAAAGAGATGTGTATTTAATTAGCACCCTCGTTGGGTACAGGGGGAGAACTTACTGCTCATAGATTTATTCACTAGGTTGATGAGGAACTCTGAGAGAAAAAAAAAACAGAGCGGTTTAGCTGTGCCAGCCTGAGTTCAACAAGATCCTTTCAGACCAAGCGGCCCTCACTTCCTCTGTTCGTGGAGATTCCAGACCCACAGGAAGCCCTAACATGGGGTTACTTGCCTGGAGGAAGCCTTTTGACGACACCTGTCATGATATCCTGTTAGACGAGACGGGACACGTGGCTGGAGGGTCCTCAGGGAGAATGGGTTCTCTGGGCGCCTGGTGCGGGACAGTCCTTGCGTGGACCACCCTGTGTGACCTGTGCTTGGGGATGGGGCAAGGGCTGGGAGGCTTATGAATGACATGGATGCTGTGGAGCTGGGAGGAGTGGCTCAGAGGACAGTCCAAAGGGTGAAAAGTCACAGTTGTTGTTGTTGTTAGGTGCCGTTGAGTAGAGTCCGACTCATAGTGACCCTATGTACAGCAGATCGAAACACTTTCCGATTCTGTGCCAGGCAAACGATCTTATTTATGTTTAAGCCCATTGTTGCAGACACTGTGTCAATCCATCTGGTGGAGGGTTTTCCTCTTTTGCGTTGACCTGCCCCTCTCCCAAACATGATGTCCTTCTCCAGGGATTGATCTCTCCTGACTACATGTCCGAAATATGTAAGAGGCAGTTTGGCCATTCTTGTTTCCAAGCAGCACTCTGGTTGTACTTCTTCTAGGACAGATTTGTTGGTTCTTTTGACAGTCCATGGTATATTCAATAGATGTCTCCAGCACCATAATTCAAAAGCATCAATTCTTTTTCTGTTAGACCACAGGTTATAAGGAAGGGATCCAACCAGGGCGAAAGGAACTTCTGCGGATAAAACACGTAGCTTTACATTGATTGCAAACTCAGCAATTGGAAGGGTAGGGCCTGGCTATAAAATCTGGCAAGTCCCTGTTGTGTTGACCGGGCATTCACTGTTTCAGCCTGCACTGGCAGCCTCTGGGCCAGAGGGGAGACTCCCGCCCTCGTCCTGAGCCACCAGTAGAGGGCACCACTCTGGGGCAGCCCAGGCCTCTCAGAAGCCAGCAGCCTTTGAGTGATGGGGTAGCCATGCAGGAAGCAAAGAGCTGGGGCGTGGGAAGGCTGTCTCTGCAGCTGAGGGCCGACAGGCTGCTTCTGGATGATTCCAGGAGGCAGATGGGATGCGCAGAGGGCAGAACGAGGAGACAGAATTCAGGGAGACCTAAAGACCAGAGTCAGGTGGGACAAAGGAGGGGTCTGGCCTCACCATCCGTGACTGCGCACAGCAAGGCTGCCTCGGGGTCCCACACCCTGGGGCCGCAGCTCTGGGTCCCTGAGGGCAGCAGTGGATAAAGCAGAGGCCCTGAGAACCGTCCAGCCTAGGGCTGACCCACGGCCACCTGTGGGCTAAGTTCGGTCCCCAGCCTGTGTGTGCCAATGAGTTTTATGGGGACACACCTGCGCCATCTGTTTCCCTGCTGTCAGTGGGGACTTTGGTGGCACGGTAGCATTGCTGGACAGCTTCCCAGAGACCTCACAGTGAGCGAGCCTGGAATATTTATCATGGAACACGTCAACCCCTGGCCTGACACGGGTTTTCAAACACTTCCCCCACTGCAATCGAAGCTTCTGGAGACACACAAAGCACGAAGTAGCCACAGGGCAGAGTTGGCTGCAGAGCTCTCCTGCTCTGCCCTCTCCTCCATCCTGCCCCAGGCCAGGAGCAGGCTCTCTGAAACATTCCAGAGGAGCAGCCGGTGAGCACTGGGCCCCTGTGTCCAGGTCAGCTGTCCCACATGCTGACTCCTCTTTGCTATTTGCCCTTTCAATGTGGGAGCTGCCCACACTCTCTGACTGGGGCCAGTCCATGCTCCGAGCCCTGCAAAACCCTCTGGTTCCTGAGAGAAAGCAGCTGCCCCTCTCGGCTTCCCACCTCCCACAGCCAGCAGCCTTGGCTCTATCAAGCATGGCAAAAAGAATGGGCGGTTCCTCCCGTACATAGGGAGCCCAAGGCCTCCTCCAGGGAGGAGCCAGGGTTTCCTCAAACCCCATTTCCCAGCAGGACAGGGGCTGGTTGCCAGGGCACCCAAAGCCACCAGAATGGTAAGCACCCTTCCTTTTCTACCCTGGATGCTAGATCCCAAGGAGACCCTCCCCCTGCGCTGGGTGGGCCCAAGACACACTGTCCTCTTGCCAGGGGAACAGGACACAGCTTGCCTCCAAGACTGTTGGCCTGAAGCAGGCCCGCTAGCCAGCCTCGTTCCTGAGCAAGGAAAATGACTGGACACACCTTGGGGGGACGGGTGGGGGGAAGCAGTCTCTCTCTGGTCTCCACCAGGCCTCCAGTGGAGGCTCAGGAGGACAATGGCCATGTTGCCAGGCCCGGGGAGAAGGATTCTGACTTCCTCACAAAACAGAAGTTGAAAGAGCCTGCAGTCAACCAGCTTTAGATCAACCACACAGGCCTGGAGAGGCTTCGAGGCCGCAGCTGTGGAGACCAGACCTGCCCTGCAGCCTCGCCCTCTCCCTGAAGCCCACATGGCCGCCTGCTGTGTGCTCCCATCTCTCCCTGTGTCTTTCTATCCTTTCCTACACCAGGAGTTGAAAAAGTGGCCCACGGTGAATCCTGTTAGGTTTTGGTTCTGCTCATCTGCTCAGGGCTATTTTCCTTTCAGCGGAGTTAATAGCACCCATGTGTGTGACGGGTCTCCCCCTTCATTTCTTTTTCCTTCCTTTGCAGGTCAAATGGATTCAACTGGCCAGGTCATGTGACGCTCGCCCACTGACGCCAGCAGACACCCCCTGCCCCTTTTCCTCCCATGGGCCCCGCCTGCCATGATCCAGCCACCTCCCACCCACCCACTTACCCTCCACTGCAGGCTCACACCCACCTCCCTGCCCACAGATACACATGTGTCCCCCTCCCACATGCCACCCGGTCCCCTGGTCTCCTTCACATGTGCCCCACCCCACTGCCACCCATCCCCTGCCTCCACATGCCTGCCCTCACATTCTCCTTCCAGGCCCCACATGTTTCCTGGTTTCCACATATGCCACATATGCCCACCCTGCTTCCACTAGGCACTCAGCTTTGGGCCTGCAGAAACACCTGCCTCCCACGCATGCCCCCTATGCCCCGCGAGGACGCTTACGCTGCCTGCATGCCACGTGCTGTTCACTTTTCTCAGGTGGCATCTCCACCGGGCGTCATCGCAGAACAGCCCTGAGCAGCTTTTTCCGTGGAAGGCCACAGGATGGCCCTCGGAGTTTAGAGAAGGGATTTTGCCACAGGGGCTGGGGGTGCATGTTAGTCCCAGGGCAAGGGACAGTCTTCCCACCCTGGGCCTCCCCACCACCTCCCTCCCAGGAGGGGTGAGCGCGAGGAGGGAGCTGGCAGCCTCATGAATAAAGGACCAGCAAGAGGCTCTTCCCTTTCTCTCCTTGATTGCTCTAAAAATACAGCCCCCCACCCCTCCTTTCCTGCTTACCCTTGGGGAAGCTTCCTGTCCGAGACATCCATTGTCTACACGGGCAGAATTCCCTCTGGACGTGGCTGTGGGATCTTTCGCAGGTTACACCTTGTGCTACCAGACACAGGGTTCGGAAAGACCCTTCCCTTACCTCCTGGGAGAACTGGCCTCATGCTGGCCCGTTTCCCATCCTGCTCCTTCTGGGTGTGGACTAGAAGGCTTTGGCTAGGTAGCTGGTCACGCACCAGGGCACGCTTCCGGACCTCACTGACATTTAGAAAATCTAAACATCCATAAATGTCTGCATGGCCTTTTTAAAATTAGCAATTAGTTGCTAAAGGTCTCCATGGTTCTCACCATGTCCAGCTCTTCTTTAACATTTTTTCCCTAAAACACATAGTCACTCTGCATTTCCCATGCTCATTTGTGGAACGGCTCTGCTCCAGGGGGTAAGAAATCAAACAATCAACACATGGTAATTAAGTCTTGGGGACATTACATGTGGGTAACAGATTTCAAATACTACAACAGGGCAGGGATAGAAGTTTGCTGAAAATGAATTTGCAATTGACCTATATTGTTTCATTTTAATGATATCCTCGGGATGCACTGGAAGTGAAGGCATTGTTTCCAGTTGACAGGTGAGGACGCTCAGTCAGAAAGGTGAAGTGGGTCCCCTAAGGAGATATGGGAAGGAATGGCTGGGCTGGGATTGATACCGAAGTCCTCCCTGCCCTACTCGCCATGCCAGGGTGTGCCATGGGGATCTGGGAAGTGAGCAGAACAGTAGCCTAAGCTTCCACGCAGAGAAATTGCACCACCTCCCAGGCAAGGAGGCAATGGGGACCACGCTAGGGAGGGGCTCACTCCAGGCCAGAGCAGCGGACCCAGGTGAGGGGCAGATAGAAGCCACCTTCAGATACCCCCAGGCCACCCCGTCCATGCCCAAGGGCTGCAGGTCTTTAGATGAACGGGGCCTTGGGAGCAGAGGACTTCCTCACTTGGGATCCTGAGGAGCTGCTCCTTTACTAAACATCACACATGCTTGTCCCCACCACCCCTGGGAACAAGGCCCTCCAGTCCATGGCCACTGCCAGCCACTGGTCTCACTGGGAAGCCAGGCAGCCTCGCAGCTCTTGCAGCCTTACGGGGCAGAATCTGCCTTAGAGCCCCTCCCACCCTGGGGGGAACTGAGACTCAGAGCAGGGAGGAAGTGGCCCAAGGCTGCGCCGTTTGTTATTGTTGTTGTTGGGTGCCATGAAGTCCAATCTGACTCATAGGGACCCTAAGCACAGCAGAAGGAAACACTCCCCAACACCATGCCATGGACACAATCTTTTTATGATTGAGCCCATTGTTGCAGCCACTATGTTTCTTCTCATTTTGAGTCATGCCACATCAGCCAAAGGAGTTCTCAGGGGCTTTTCTCCATTCCCACCATTAAGGTCAACTCTACTTTGAGAAGGCAACTCTTCCCCAGTGATCTTCTGAATGCCTTCCTGTGGGGCGGGGGAGGCTCACTTTCTGGCACTCTATTTGACAGTGCTTCTCTGCTATTCATAGGGTTTCAATGGCTAATTGTTTCAGGAGTGGGTTGCTAGGTCCTTCTCCCTAGTGTGTTTTAGTTTGGAAGCTCAGCTGAAACCTGTTCACCAGGGTGGCCCTGGTGGGATCTGAGATTCTGGTGGCATAGCTTTCAAAATCACAGTACGACAAGCTGGCAGCCGTTAGAGAGCAGGAAAACCCAGCTCCAGATGAGGGCTGCCTTCAGAATCACACTGCCACTCAGGGTATTGCATCTAATGAAATGTGTTGGTTTCTGACATCTTTTTGTGTAATTCAAAACTTAAGCTCCCATAGGAATACATCTGAAGTGGAGTCACACGTCAGCCTTTTCCCATGAAGCCAGACTGGGTGAGTACTCTAATTTGGACATGTTAGCATAGCCCACGCCCACGCACCATCAGCCCCTAGCGCGCAGCCCAGTGAGATCCCACAGTCGTGGCTCCTGGGCCAAAGTCCTCCTCAGCCCGCTGCCTGGCACCAGGAAGATGCCCTGAAGGTCACCCAGCCGTAAGCACTTCCAGCTGTTGCTCCGATTCCAGCCAGAGTGAGCGTGACTGTGGCACTCTATTGTTACCATTACAATTTGCACAAACAGAATGACCGATGACGAAAGAGCCCACTCTCCTGGCCTATGGACCCCCTGTGGCCCTGCGAGGCAAGCTGTGGCCCTTGTCCCAGGACCTCCTGTCCTCTCTCGGATGACTTGGGATAACAGTACCATGGTCAAGTTTGGCCCAGCAATGTTTCCTCCGATCCTGGCCGGCTGGGGGTGAGCAGAACCCAGGTCGCCCGGCCATCTAATAAGAAGCAGCGAGGCCCATCTCCAGCCACCCAGGGCTGGGCTGTGGGCCCTGGCCACAGGGAGCTGACCTGCCAGGCTGAGCTGGCCACGGTGGGTGTCACCTGGTGGGAAGCCCTCTCTAGGCCCCCTTGCTGATTTTATTGGCCCCGGAAAGGTCAACTCCTGCCTGTATTCCAGACTGGATCTCAAACTCCTGGTCCGGACTGAAGGGAGAGGGCATAGGGCAGGACTTGTGGGCGTGGGGCCGTCCTTGTCCTCTGCTCAACAGAAGCGAGACTCAGCCCTTCCACCGTTCAGATAAATCAGAGACCACAGGGCACTTATGAGAAGTGCCCAGTGACCCAGCCATCTCAGAAGAGCTGGGGAGAAGACTTCCAGGACAGGAGGACAGCTGATACTTAAGTCACTAAACCTCTCCATTCCTGCTCCATGCTTTCTCCATCCTGGTCACCCATCCCTTACCCGCATGGATGGCATAACGTGTGAAGGGATCCTCTTGGCCATCCTAAGTGAGTCACCTCTTGAACTTGGTCTACACACTTGACTTTTTAAGGAGGCTGATCTTCAAGCAAACCACAACTGGGCATTCCCTCAGCTCATCCCTAGGTGGCTCGTTTGTCCTCAGACCCCTTCACCTCTGATGCCGCTGGGCCTCTAACTACTGCTCATCATGAAACCATCACCACTGCCTACGTACTCTATCAGAAAGGCAAGTTCATCGCAAGCCAACAAATTGACATAAAGTTAGCTTCCAGTCAGTGATGTGCCTGGGGGGCTGAGTAGATGCAAATGCAAAGGGAGAAGCACTCTGCAAAGCTATTTCCCAACCCTGACCACCTATAATTTCTACAAGGAAAAATCCCACTGTGGATAGCTTTTGGTCAAACACTACAGAACATATAGAAAGGTGATTTGATATGAGCAGAGGCCAGTAGACAAAATACAGGAGAAGGATTAGTAGCATCAAAACTTGAGCTAATGGGACCATCTGAAAAAGATGGCAAATAACTATATTGAAAATAATTGAAGATAGTGAGGAAAAACAGAAGTTATCAACACCAAGAAGTCATGAAATTCAGGTGGAAAGATTTGAAAAACAATCATAAGACCATTCAAAAATCAGCAAAATATACAGACATTGAAATTTACATAAAAGATAAGTTTGACCTGATAAAGCCAGAGAGATTGACTGAATGAGAAGACATACTTTATGGAAATCATTAAGGGTGTACCTCAGATGAATAATGCACTGAAAAGTATGAAGAGAGCTTAAGAGATAGGGTCCAGAAATGAAAATGACCATCACACACACACACACACACACACACACACACACACACACAGAGAGAGAGAGACACACACACACTCTCACACACATGCGTGGAATTCTGTAGCAACAGCTGGAAGTGTTCAGAGCTAAGCTGCCTTCCAGGTACTAGCCATTCTGGCTAAAGGAAAGGATGGAGAAAAAAAGGTCTTGTAAATATCGGAAGCGTTTTTGGCTGAGGATTTTTCAGAATTAAATAAAAACTTTAATCTCAAAAAGCAAAATATCACATTAAACCTCCAAACAGCTAAGTAAAAATTAGCCCCCAGTCATTGGTGTTATGGTAGGCATGCTGCGCAGAAACAAAGAAAAGAGAAGAACATTAAGGGTAACTAGAGAGAAGAAAACCACTATGCCTAAAAGCGGCTGGGATTTAGCTCAGTTGGTAGAGCACCGCTGTGTAGTCTCTGAGGTCCTGACTTTGATTCCCAGCAATGCAAAAAAGGGGAGAAGAGAAGGATGTAGCAATCCACTCCCTAGGCAATCCCAAAACATTCAGCCATTGAAAACCCTATGAGGGTCACTATGAGTCAGACACGACTGGATGGCAACTAATGACAACAACAATGCCTAAAAGGGATGGTAATCCAACTGATGGAGAAGTCCTGACACCATCAAGAAATGCCAATTTGATCTGTGAATTTAATGCAATTCTAGTCAAAATTCCAGGAGGATTTTTCTTTTAAATATAAGCTGATTTTTAAAATTTATATGGGCAGGAAAATAAATTAGGATAAAACAATTTTGAAAAAGAATAAAGTTAGGAAAGAAGCCATACTACATAATTTTAAGACTTACTATAAAATAAGGCCATGTGACATTGGCAAAGGAGTAGAAACATTGATCAGTAAAATGGGAGAGAAAATTTGGAAATTAACCCACACCACAAAAACATGGCCTTTCTCCTCCCCTCTTTCTCTCTCTCTCTCTTTCACTCTCTCTCTCTCTCTCTCTCTCGCTTTTTAATGTGCTGGGGATTGAACTCAGGGCCTCAAACATGCTGCCTAAGCACCCTATTACTGAGCCTCATCCTTAGCCCAAGCCAATTTATTTTTTATAATGATACAAAAATAATTTTTTGATCTGGGCACCGTGGCTCACTCCTGTAATCCCAGTGACTCTGGAGGCAGAGGCAGGAGGATCGCAAGTTCGAGACCAGAGGCAGTCTGCATAATTTAGCAAGACCCTGTCTCAAAATAAAAAGTAAAAAAAAATGTGCTGGATGTCTAACACAGTGGTAGAGCACTTGAAAAGCATGCGAGCACAAGGCCCTGGGTTCAACCCCCAGTAGCGGAAAAAAAAAAAAATTGGAGAAAATATAGTATTTTCAACAGATAATATTTTTAAAAATCTGACATGCATACACAAAAAGGGAAAAAAAGGACCTTATAAAATAAATTGAAAACAGGTCATAGATCCAAATGCAAATGTAAAACTGCAACACCTTTAGAAAATCCAAAATTTCATATCGAACCACAAAAGACCACGTATAGCCAAAACACTCTAAAGCTGCAAAATTAATGCAGGTGGAATCACAATTCCTGACTTCAAGCTATACTATAGGGCAGTAGTAGTAAAAACAGCTTGGTACTGGCACAAAAATAGGCCTGAAGACATCTGGAACAGAATAGAAGGCCCAGAAATACCTCAACACACCTATAGCCACCTTATTTTCGACAAAGGAGCAAAGCAAGTAAACTGGAAAAAGGATAGCATTTTCAATAAATGGTGCTGGGAAACATGGTCATCCGCATGCAGAAAAATGAAAACTGACCCGCATCGTTCAATGTGCACGAGAGTTAACTCAAAATGGATAAAAGATCTCAGCATAAAACCAGAAACTTTAAAACTTATAGAAGACAAGATAGGCAATATACTTCATCATATAGGCATAGGAAAGTATTTCCTTAATAGGACTCCAATTGCTCAAGAAATTGCAACAAGAATAGATAAATGGGATTACATGAAATTAAAAAGCTTCTGTACAGCAAAAGAAACAATTAACAGAGCCAAGGAAACCCCCACTGAATGGGAAAAAATCTTCACATCCTATACATCAGACAAAGGTCTAATTACCAGAATTTATGAAGAACTCAAGAAAAAAACTCCCAAGAAAACAAATAACTCAATACACAAATGGGCAAAGGAACTGAGTAGACAGTTCTCAAATGAAGAGGTCTGTAAAGCCATGAAACACATGAAAAAAATGCTCATTATCCCTAGCCATTAGGGAAATGCAAATTAAAGCAACTCTGAGATTTCACCTTACACCAGTAAGAATGGCCAAGATCAATAAAACAAATAACAACAAATGCTGGCAAGGTTGTGGGGAAAAGGGAACACTCTTACATTGTTGGGGGAGCTGTAAATTGGTCCAACCACTGTGGAAATCAATATGGAAGTATCTTAAAAAACTAAAAATAGATCTACCATATGACCCAGCTATAACACTATTGGGAATTTACCCAAAGGGAGATGTATGATCATACCACCAAGACACCTGCATCTCCATGTTCAATGCAGCACTTTTCACAATAGCAAGGATATAGAATCAGCCAAAGTGCCCTTCAACAGAAGAATGGATAAAAAAACTAAGGTACATATACACAATGGAATACTACTCAGCAATCAAAAAAAAAAAGAAAAAAGAAAGAAAGATAAGAAAAGAAAGGCCATTTGCAGCAAAGTGGATGGAATTGGAGAGTATTATTTTAAGGGAACGAACACAAGCTCAGAAAGAGAAATACCACATGTTCTCACTCATATGTGGGAGCTGAATCAAAATTATAAGAAGGAAAAAATCCTATACAAAGGTTGGATCATAATAAAAGAAAAAAATGCTAAGAATGGTATTATTATAGATGGTCTAGAAAATGCATGTAATAGTTTTGACAAGGTAAAAGGAAAGTTCACTACAGAAAAAGTTTCTATCTTAAACAGAACTGGAACCCAAGGATATATAGAAAAATATCACCATAAAAAGACAAGTAAATGGTAGAGAAGTCTTTGATGGGGGGGTGGGAAGGGGGGAAGAAGCGTACAAGAGGGTAAGGGGGAACCTATATGAATAACATACAACAAAATGCATGTATGGAAATGTAACAATGAAAAGCATGTCAGAATGAATCACATTAAGCTGTACATTAAAAATTTCCAATAAAAAAAAAAGAAAACACATAGATGAAAATCTGTCCTGGGATTAGGCAGGATTCTTAAATGTGGTATCAAAGGCATGAGTCACAAAAGAAAAGGTAAATAAATTGGACTTTATCAAAATTTAATTTTTTTTCTCTAAAGTGGCTGGAAACTCACTCCCAAAAAGCAATCTGCCACTGAAAACCCTATGAATAGCAAAAAAGCACTGACAATAGTGTTTCACCTGTTGTACATAGGGTTGCCATGAGTCGGGCATCAACTTAATGGCACCTAACAACAACAACAACAACAACAACAAAGTGGCACAGTTAAAGAATGTAAAAGATAAGCTAAAGACCGAGAGCAAACATTGGCAAAACTCATATTCAATAAAGGACTTATTTCCAGAATTTGTAATGAACTCTCAAGTGTAACAATTAGAAAACAACCCAATTTAGAAATTGGCAGAAGATTTGAACAGACAAGTCCCCAGAAAGGACACAGGATGACAAATGAGTACACAAAAGATACTTAACATCCTAAACTTACATTCACACAGGAAGCCTGCACACAAATATTTATAGCAGCTCTATCAATATGGCTACGAGGTAGACACAACGTCTTTCAATAGGTGGCCACTGAATAAATAAACTGGCACATTGATGCGATGGATTCCTCCTGAGAAATTAAAAGCAGAGAAGTACTGAAGCCTACAGCAGTGTAGATGAACTTTGAAGGTCACATGCTGTGTGTTCTCTCTATGTGCGAGTCTCAAAAGCACAGTGCTATATGAGAGTAGAGGAATAGTCTTTGCCGGAACTGGGGGAGAGCATGACCATCAGGAAAAGCAGGACAGAGTCTTGAAGGCCATAGAAGTATTCTGTATCCCAACCAGGGTGGTGGTTACACAGATCTCTAAGTATGTTAAAACTTATGAAATAGTACATCGCCTCCAACAAAACGTCCATTTTACTGTACAATAATTTTTTAGAAAAATATAAATATAACCTAATTAAGAATGCATACTTTCTAGCCTAGTAGGAAGGAAAAAGAAGGTAAAAGAAATAGGCCACTAGAAGAAGGAATAGTAAGCACACAGGAAAGGAATGGGTTAAGGACACAAGCTACAGGCAGCCAGTGGCTAACTAACTGTGTGGGAGAGGTGAGGGACAGAGGGGGAGTTAACATTTTACTTTTTTTTTTTTATTTAATAAAAACAAGTATCTGACAACCAAAGGGTCCATCAACAAATGAATGGATAAACAAAATGTGGTATATATATCAATGAAATATTACTCAGCCATAAAGAAGTAAGTTCTGATACACTCTACTGCACGGATCAATCTGGAAGGAAAAGAGGCTAAGTGAAAAAAGTCAAGCACAAAAGGACAACTATTGTAAGATTCCAGTTATGAAATAGGCCAACTCCTAAGACAGCAAGTAGTTTTGTGTTGACCTGCTGCTGGAGGGAATGGAGATGGGGAGGGACTGCTTATAGGTCCAGAGTTTCTGTTTAGAGTGATGAAAATGTTCTGGAAATATCAGTGGTTGCACAAGATTGAGAATGTATTTAATGACATTGAATTGTACCCTTAATGGTAGAAATAGAAAATTTTATATGGTTTTATCACAATTTAAAAAAATGAATAATGTAATATACTAAAAGTGGGTAAATTGTATGGCATACAAATCGAATCTTTTAAAAAAATTTTTTTTGTGGTACTTCAGGGTGGAACCCAAGGTTTTGCATACACTTTGCAAGTGCTTTATCATTCAGCTGCACCCCAGGCCAGTTTTTATTTTTTTAAAATTTGAGACAGGGTCTCACTAAGTTGCACAGGCTGCCTCTGGCCTTGAACTCGTGATCCTCCTGCCTCAGCCCCCTAAATCACTGAGATTACAGGCATGAGCCACTACACCTGGCTAAACTGAACCTTAATAAGGCTATTTTTTTTGTTCTTTTTGTGGTCCTGGGGATTGAACCCAGGGCCTCACGCTTGCACGCTTTGCAAGTGCTGGACCATTGAGCTGCACCCCCAGCCCACTTTTTTTTGAGACAGGGTCTCACTAAATTACGAAGACTGCCTCAGGTCTTAAACTTGAGATCCTCCTGCCTCTGCCTCCCGAGTTGCTGGGATTGCAGGCATGCACCACTGTGCCTAGCTCTAATAAGGCTATTTCTAACAAAGAACTATCTTAAGGAAAACTGCTACATCTTGAAGGTAGGTACATGGGTGTCTGTTATATTATTTACTTTGTTAGGTTTTGAAATTTTTGTATAAAAATAGAATAACTTCTAAAGAGAAGGGACTTCTTCTCAGGCAGTTCAGTGGTAATTAACACCAAGGTTATGGGCCATGTGAAGTCCTCCCATCTCTCCCCACCATGGGACATCTCACTAAGAAGCAGAGGGTGAGTCACCCAAGGGGCACTTGTCCACAGATCAGGAGGCCTGAGCCCCTCCCTCCTTAACTGACTGGACCATGGGAAAGTTCCTGGACATCTCTGAGTGCCAAGTCCTCACTTTCTACCTTTCCTCTGCCCCTCACGGGGGGCCAGTGCTCCACCTACTTCGGTATGTCCTGAGCTTCAGATGGCCTTTGGGAGAAAACCGGAACATTAAAGCCAAGGACACATTCTGGCGGGAGAGGCCAGCATGGCCGGAGTGCCGCCCACAGCCCCTGAAACATCCCTACCCCTGTGCATGGTTTCCGCCCTTTCTCACCCACGAAGGGGAGCTGGGGGCCACTCACCGATGCTGGCCGAGGCGTACTGGTAGGGCTCGGAGAGGAAGTGCGGGAGGGTGAGGACAAAGGCGCCCGAGGCCAGGAGGAGACCCCCTATGCCAATCAGCCGGGGACGGTGCACCCGGCTGCCGAAGTAGCTGACAAAGATGATGAGGATGGCATTGCTGATCTGCAGAGAGAGCAGAGGGCCGAGAGGGACTCAAAACTTGTCCTAAGCAGCCCCCAGAGGAGACCTGACTGCCTTGTCCAAGAAGACTGGAGAAGGAAGGGGCTGCCCAGTGCCAGCGCAGGGAGCCCTGCTGTGGGTCGCACACTGGGGGGTCTCAGCTTCCCTCTGTCGCCAGAAATGCAATCTAGCCTCTGCCTTTGATTGATCTGTTCATTTATTTATTTATTTATTTATTTATTCGCAGCACTGGGGGCCTGGACCCAGGGCCTCGTGAGTACTTCGCAAGTGCTCTGCCACCAAGCGGTACCCAACGCCCCCCCTTTAAAGAAATTTTATAAATTGAGTCAGGGTCTTGCCAAGTTACACAGGCTGCCTCTGGCCTCAAACCTGCACTCCTCCTGCCTCCACCTCTCAAGTCACTGGGATTACAGCATGCACCACCACACCCAGCCTCTGCCTCTGCCTCTGCCTCTGCCTCTGCCTCTTTAGACCAGCCCAAGGGAAGGAAGTATCTGGAGACATGGAGAGCCTCTAGTCTAAACATCAATCATGTCAGGGCCAAATATTTAGGGGCAAATTCTGAGGACACGTTCAGTTTTACCTGGCTCCTTGGAATAGGGCACGTTCCCTAATTAAACTAAATTTAACTAAGTCCTATGTAAGTAACCCAAGATTCAGAATGACAACAGAGCAACATGCATCATCTCATTTAACCGTGCAACAACTCTCATTTTACAGATGACCAAAAAAGAGTAAGTCATGTATCACCTCCACAAGGTTAGGAAGAGGCTTGACTCGGCTCGGCTGACTGGAAGGCGCCCAGGCTTCACGAGAGCACCCTGCTGACTCTTAGAGAAGTGGGTTTCTGCCCACCACATCATTACTTTCCCTTTTCTTTTGTTTTCTTTCTTTCTTTCTTTCTTTCTTTCTTTTTTTTTAGACAGGGTCTTGCTAAATTACTCAGACTGCCTCTGGTCTCAAACTTACGATTCTCCTGCCTCCTCCTCCCAAGTTGCTGGGATTATAGGCGTGCGCCCCTGCGCCTGGCAGTAGCATCTCTGTTTCTAAGCCTCCCCTGCCCTCTCTTGGCCTGTTTCCATGTCTGTAAAATGACAGATGAGGACTACAGCACCCCGAAGTCCCCCCCAGTGGGAAATATCAGGAACCTCATGTTCCTGGGCCTCCCCTCTGCCCACCATCTTGGCCCTGTACACCCCATATTCCCTGCATGACTTTATCTTTCTTCGTGGCACTTTCGATCTCATCTACTAGATGCTTTATTTTTATAAATAAATGCTCTATTTATTTTTAGCTGTTTGTCCACCTGTTGGGCTGGGGTTTCTGGGCCCACTCGATGGCTCCTCACAACAAGAAGTCCATCTGTTCGTGAAGCCTCCCCTTGCCTCAAACAGTGCCTGGGATACAGCTGGAGCTCATTCCTATGGGCTGAGACAGTGAATGAGTGAATGAGCCCAGGGCAGCCTTTTTCAGAAGAGGCTTGGCTGCCCAGAAGCCCCCACAGCACCGCCAAGAGTAAGACCCTGTGGAAGGCAGAGGTGTGAGGGTGCGGGAGGAGTCAGGGAGCCACCGCAGCCTTGGCCAGAGGTGGTTCTGGGACTTTCAGAGAGACAGCTTTGTTCTTGTGCTTTTGGGGTTTCATTTCTTTCCTTCTCAAATCCCCGTCGTTTTCCATGAAAGGCTTGAAATTTCAGACCATTTCAACTGTTCTAACTTGAAAGGGCCCATGTGAGAGGTGGTTGTTTGTTAGGTGCCTTTCAATCAGTTCTGACTCACAGCAACCCTCACAGGGTTTTCAATGGCAGATTGTTTCGGAATTGCTCCAGGAGGGGATTGCCACGTCCTTCTCCAGTTTTTGTGGTGCTAGAGGTTGAACCCAGGTCCTCAAAGAGTACAGAAAAACACTCTTCCAACAGAGCTAAATAAACCCCAGCCCCATGAGAGGTGGTGGAAGACCCCAAAGAAAATCCAGGAAGCAGGGCCAGGTGGCTGGGCCCTGCCTGTCTGTAGACACCTCCACCTCTCCTGTGGCCTGGCGGGTTTCTCTGTGGACGCCCGACCTCCTCGGGGTTATGACCTTGCTCTCAAGGTCTCCTTCAGCAGGGGAGGCCCCCTGAAGAATGGTTTTTCCCTAATAGAAAATATACCCCAAAACTGCAGCTGTTCTAGCTGTAGGGGAAGAGGGGCTCAGCCCTCACCCCACAGTCCCAGGGAACCCCCAGAGCAGCTCAGTGGACACGGAGCCCCTCGGCAACACACCCTGCTCTGCAGTGCCTCAAAGCCAAGGGCCCCCAGAACTCTGGTGGCAGGAATCAGAGGCAGCCGTCCCAGGCTCCTGCTCACTTGTTGCTCAGCCCTGGCTGTCAGAGAGGACAAGAGGAGCTGCTACGTCCCAGGCCCAAATGCCAATGGCTTTTCTTGCTCACCAAGCCTGCTTCGTGGTCCTGAACTTTCACACCCAGCCTGTCCCCACCTTCCTCACCCAGGCCCCAAGAGGGCTGCAGGTCTGGGAGCTGAGCCTGAAGGCTCTTACCCACAGCACACTCCACAGTCTGGACGGCCCCACCTTCTTCTGCACCAGGCTCATGCACATGCAAGCACACGCACGCACGCACGCACACACATGTAGTCACTTGCAAGTCCTCAGACACCCCCGATGCTGGTACATGCTGACACAGGGACACCCATGCAGACACATAGTCACACAGACACAGGTACACACAGACCCACATGCAGTGACACACCCCACAGGATTGGTAGGTAATAGGAATGAATTATCTGATGGTGTGTGCCTCCCATCTTCCCACAGTCATGGTCTAAAGTCAAATTCTCAGAGTTTATTCTGAGCTTGGGAGAGAGAATATTTAATGGGAAAGCTATTTTCATTTTGATTGACCCAGAGCCCTGGGGAAATACCATGTCCCTATTTGCCTCACATTGGTCTCAAACATAAAAAGATCGTGTGCATGGCACAGTGTTGGGTGGTGTTTTGTTCTGTTGTACATAGGGTTGCTGTGAGTCAGATCTGACTCAATGGCACCCAACAACAACATATGCCTAATTGATCTTCTACCTTAGACAGATTCTACAATGAGTCCCAGCTAGCTATTCACTGCCCCCTGAAAAACCCAATTATTCCTGGACCCACAGTTTTGTTCGAAGCACAGGGACGATGTGAATGACAATTTAACCATGGGAGCTCACAGATTTGGCTGCCACCTGGGCTGAGCTGGAAAAGGGGGTTCACCTTCTAGGCCGGCTCTGCTTTTGCTGAGTCGGGGAGCGTGGGACACTGTGGAGAAGGGCTCAGAGGCGGTGTCTGGACTGAGCAGGGGAGAGGACAGTATGTGATTTGTGACAGGACGTGATCTGTGATCTGGGACATGGGTTAGGCAATTTTCGACAACATAAACATCAGATTTGCTTCCTCACTGTCCGTCATGACTGAGGACATGTGCTGTGACATTATCAAAGTCAAAGGCCAGCACTGAGGAAGTGCATTCTGGTCCCCACGTAGGCAGCCCTGCACCCCGGGTCCCTGTCTGGCTTCTCTTGGATGTTGCGCTCCGGGCGGGGCACAGGGTGGTCCTGACAGCGCAGGGCCTCCTCTCACCTCGTTCAAGCTGGAAATGAAGCCAGAAGAAGAGCTGGAGAGGCCGAAGCGCTTCTCGATGGTGGTCAGGCTGCTCTTGAAGTAGGCGCTGTAGAGGAGCTGGCACAGCTGCAGGAGGCCATGGCAGAGGACGAACACCTGGGGACAGAAGATGATGTGAGGCCCAGCACCCGCTCGGACTTCCGTTCCGGAGCCCCGGGGCATGGAGGCCCAGCGGCCAGGCCCGTTTCCTCCCCTGTCACACAGGAACACTCACGGCACAGGGCGGCCCTGAAGCTGAAATGCCCTCATCAACACATCATTCCTCAGGAAGCACCCCCAAAAGGGACCCTTTCCTAGCTTTCCCTCATCTTTTTTTTTTTTTTTTTTTTTTTTTTTTTTTCAGTACTGGGGGTTGAACCCAGGGCCTCGCCCTTGCATGCTTTGCAAGTGCTGGACCACTGAGCTGCACCTCAGCCTGTTTTTTTTTTTTTTTTTCACTTTCTGAGACAGGGTCTTGCTAAGTTATGCAGACTGCCTCTGGTCTCAAACTTGTGATCCTCCTGCCTCTGCCTCCCAGGCCACTGGGATTACAGGCGTGTACCACCGCACCCGACTTGCCCCCATCTTATTGTGAAACCACAGAGGAAGTCACCCCAGGAGAAAGGCCTGACCTAGCCAAGCAGAGGGCATCCAGCTGCTCCGATTGCCCCAGCGCCACCCCCCAACCCCCCGCTGCTGGCTGGCCTTCCTCTTGTGCCCTGGGAGGGGTGAAGGACTCTCTCAACCCAATTCAGACCCCGCCCAGGGGGACGAGCATGTCCTGGGGCATGTCGCTCCACTTCTCCTGACTTGTCCTCCGTGCCCACTGTCCATCTGCCCAGGCCCTACTCCAGTGTCTGCAATCAGGCACCATGACACAGTCTCCAAGCCACCAGGTGTGACCAATGTCCCCATTCACGTGCTTCTCGTTGCTTTTTATAAGGGCTAGCTCTCGGCTTCTTAGCAGGGAAGAGGGATATCTGTGACTGTACTCGACCCTCCCCTCCGGATGGATGGTCACAGCCTGGGGGAAGGGACTCAGGCATTTGTCAGCTGGGTCCATCTGCCTTGTCCTGTAAGTACTGAGTCAATGTGAGTTTTCTGGTCGGTACACATCAGACAGGGTGGACAGAGACTGAATGGCATCCGCGGTCAGGTCCACCCTGAACTCTGGGCCCTCCTGGGTTCTCACCTGTGGGGCCAGACTGGAACAGACTTCACCCCAGGCGCTCCCCATCTCCAGGACACCCCTGGAAAGTACCCTTCAGGTTCACACTTTTCCTCCAGGCAAGCATGGGGTGCTCTTACGTTTCGTAGGCTGACAATATTCTTCCCTTTATTGGAAGGTGGGCATCTCGGGGCTCCACCTTCTCTTCCATTTCCTTCCATAGCTGAGCCCTCCTCTCTGCAGTGGCCCTCGCTGCAGGCTGGGGAGTTTCCTACCTGCCAGGGAAGAGCCTTAGAGATGCAACTTGAGGCTCCTTACAAAGCCCTCAATGCACTGCCTGTCCATACACCCCTCCTCATGGCCTTCACATCTGAGGAGGTCCTGACACCCAGGAAACCAGACACCCCTCCAAACTGCCACCTGTCCCTGAACCTGCAAAGCTGCTTCCCTCCTGGCTGGTAACAGAAGAAAGCTCGCCCACTTGGAGTGCTCCACCCTGCCTCGCAGAGAGCTGCCACTCGTTTCATTTTATACTCTGCAATCTTTGTGATGCCTGCAACTGTGGCACTGTGGCCTCCGATTCCCTCAGAAGCTAAGCAGGGCCAGGCCTGGTTAGTACTTGGATGGGAGACTGCCTGGGAACACCAGATACTGTAAGCAGGAGACAGACCCGGAAACCCACTCCCAAAAATCAATCTGCCATTGAAAACCCTATGAATAGCAGAGAAGCACTGATAAAGTGTTTCACCTGTTGTATGTAGGGTCGCTATGAGTTGGATACTGACTCAATGGCACCTAACAACAACAAATCTTCATGATACTTTGTGGTAAAGGTATTTCTGGAAATGACGTTGTTTGGAAATGACTGGAAATCACAAATGGGGAACCTGAGGTCCAGGGAGGGGGAGCCCAGGCGCCCATCAGATTGCCTGCAAATACCATGCATTTTGGGAGCTGAGGTGCTAGTCCCTTGAGAGTCCTGGGGTGGACCAGGTCTGGGCTTATCTTTTAAGGAAGCCACCTTAGCCAGCTGCTCTATCAAGAGCCTTTGGTTTCCCCAGCTGTGAGGCAATGGGGCTAAATCAGTGGTTTGTAACTCAGATTGGAGTCAAAATTGCCTGGCTGGAGAAGGTGGAGGCGAAATAGAAGTTAAGCCTAAGCTCAGACCTACTGAATCAAAATCAGTGGGAGTATGACCCCCAACACGTCTTTTGGAAAAGTTTCTCCAGCAGCAGCAGGTAGGGATTATGGATTACAATCACCGGACTAGCAGCTGTGCTCTGGCTGCCGCTTGCGAGGCCGGGTCCTACCCACACTTAGGAGGATAGGGAATCTGCCTGGCTCTTTCTGCCTAGGATCCTTCAAACTCAGACATCACGTTGCAAGAAAGCTTGGTCTTTCTCAGTCATGAGGAGGCCACAAGTTGCTGTCCAGCTAACAATCCCAGTTTGGGTTGCAACCCTCAGCCAGCGTCAAGGACCCTACATATTAGTGAGCAAGGTGTTAGGTGATTCCAAGCCCAGCCTGGTGAGCAGGAAGGAGCGACTTCTAGCTGAGCCCTATGCTGAGTGCAGATTTGTCAGCAAACCCCCATGCTGTCACTGTCCGAAGTCCTGAGTTTTGGGTTGCCTTGGCTCACATCACCTTGATTCTCAAACATCACCCAGGTTATACTGTCAAAGGTCCCCACAGCATACATACTACTGGTGTCTTTGCTCAGAATCTGCAGAGAACCATCTTCCCCTTCATTGTGTGGATGGCTCCTCGGCACAGTGATGCACACCTGTAATCCCAGTGACTTGGGAGACGTAGGCCGGAGGCTGGCCTGGAACTTGGTATGTAGACTAGGCTGGCCTCAGACTTACATTGATTCTCCTGTCTCAGCCTCCTGAGTGCTGGGGTTACAAGCAGGTACCATTATGCCTGGGTTAGGATTTAGCTCAGTTGGTAGAGCACTGCTCTGCAGTCTCTGAGGTCCTGAGTTCAATTCCCAGCACCACAAAAATGGGAGAAGGGCCTGGCAATCCACTCCCAAGGCAATCCTGAAACAGTCAGCCATTGAAAACCCTATGAGGGTCGCATGAGCTGGATACCGACTCGACGGCACCTAACAACAACAACAACCATTATGCCTAATTTCCCTTGTGTTTTTCTTTCCTTTCTTTTGGAAACTTCAAGGAGAGGCAGTATAATCAATGTTTAAGGAAAAAAAAAAAAAAAGAATCTCATCCTCCTGTTGCTAACTTTTGCACAGAGGAACCTCAAAAGGTTAGCATGAGCTGGTGGCTAGAACAGTGCCAGAAGAGCCAAAGTCATCATATCCACAGAGAGACAGAGGGCTGGGGAGGTGCGGGGAGGGACCAGATAGGGGACTCTTGCATCGGCTGGGTCATCACTGATTACAAAAGGAAGAAGAGAGGGGGTAGTGTGTTCAGCTGGAGGCCAGGAAAGGGGCAGAGCCGTGCGTGGGGACAGACCCAGGAATGTCTCTGGAGAGGAAGACCGTGAGTTCGAGGTTGGAGCACATGTTGCTGAGCATTGAGCTCAGCAGAGAGACCCGCCCCTCCATTTAGGTTAGTAATGAATTAACAGGCATGACTCACCCCAGCCGGCTTCCTCAGCTGTCTCAGGAGAGGAAGGTGGGAATGGTGGGGGGAAAAAAGCCTGTCTCAGATCTTTTCCTGCAAGATATGCCTTTGCTATTTCTGGTAGGTACAGGAATTCCCCATATTCTCCCCCAGGCTGCTAGGCAAAAGATAGGCAAGAGCCACTGCCTGGCACCACCCCGCATCCCTCTCCCAACACACCCAGAGCCAACTCCTCTTTCTGCCAACTGTTGGCACTGCGGCCCTGGAGGGTCTGGACACCTTTCTGGGATCCCTGGCAGAAGGGCTGGTGGGGATCTGGGCCCTAGGGTCCAGGGCATGCAGGAGAGAGATATCAACTGTCCAGCTGCAGGGTAGGGACAGGCAAGAGAAAATGCCAGGAAAACAGAAAACAGCAGATGGATGGTTTCCACAGAGCTCTCTGGCCAGGGCCATTCAGGGTCAAAGCCACCTGGCCCCGCATAGTATCTTATGTGGATGGGACCAGGGAACCATGGCCCTGGCTATGTGAACCTACCAAATACCCACTAGAGGACCAGCAGGGGACAGTGCAAGCAACAGTGTTCCCAGAGAGACACAAGTCCATCCCTTGAGGAGGACACGGGTTTAAGGGTTTACAAGGATGGATCGGAAGGGTAGGTGGTGCCAGCTGGGTTGCAACCCTGCCTCCACTGTCATTTAGGCAAAACGGTGTCCTAGGTTGTGATGGTTTGGGCTTTAGAGTCAAACAGGCCCAGGTTTTCATCCTGGCTCTGTGAGGAACAGCGGGACCTCCGGCTATGAATGGGATCACTCTGGGCAGCAGTTTCCCTGACAGGAATAGGGAGCTGGAACGCCAGAGTTAGGAGGACTATACCAGAGGGTGTGTTTTGGGCACCTGGTGCCCTGCTGAGCCCACGCAGAGGGAAACTCACTAAGCCAGGCAGCCCCCCTCCTCTTGCTCCCTGGTAATTCATTTCTCTGCAGCTTTCAAGCTCCTGTGGCGTAAGAACTCTGGAGCAGAGTTTCCTACAATGTGTTATGGAGAACACTTGCTGGAGATGCCTCGTGTCCAAAGGGTTTGGAAAACATTGCCCATTACAATCCCCTTTCCTGAATATTTGCAATACGCTAGCATCTCAAAGGCTGAGAGGTTAACTTTGTTAACCCCAGTTCCCCACACTTCTTTAACTTTGTCACCCCACCATTGCCACCCCTGCTACCACCTGCCCCCTCTACACACCAAATACTGGGACTCTGCAGAGTAGACTTTAGAGAAAGATACTCTGTCTCTTTTAGAAAGCAACTTGTGGCAGAATTTGAGTCCTGTGATTTTTTTGCAAAATGAAAAGAAAACAAAGATGCACCACACAGACTATACTACCCTCTTTATTGTAGCATACCATCATTTTTTTTGTCTTCACTCTCACTTTTTTTTTTGCATTTACTGCTTCCAAAGATGACATCATGCATTTGATTTCTCATTTATTACACCCCCACCCACCCACCTCCAGAATATAGACTTCCTGGAGGAAATATGATGGGTGCTTTTTAGAACAGCAAATCCCTAGTGCTTGGAACAATTCCTGGCTCATAATTGGGGCTCAATCCTTGTCAGGTGAGCGGTGTGTACAAAGTGCTCTAACGAGCCGTGCTCCAGAACGTTGGAGCATCCGAAGAGCCACCCTGGGAGACTGCAGGTTTGTCTTAATGATCTGTCCTCAGTCGTTTATAAATCTCCCCTCCAACATCGTTGCGGGCCAGAAGCCACCCAATTTATAAGGCTCCATACAGCAATTGTCAGCTCAGCTGTCTGGCTTGCTTACTTGGCTAGTTCTAAACCCAAGCTAAAAAGTTAAAAATTTGCAACTATGTAGCTGAGGCAGGATAGAAAGGGAAATTTGGGGAGCACGGGAAGGAAAGGGCTTTTCACCCCAGAATCTGGTCTGAGTCTTATCAACCAAGAATTCCAACACAACCAAAAAGAAGGCTGTGTAAGAACTACTGCAAACCGGTGCGTCCCTGAGAATCTCACCAAATCAGACTGGAGACTATAATTAAAGGTCACAGACCTAGGTAATTTCCTTGTCACTAGATATAGTACGTATTTCCTCGACTATCCCAATCTAGGCATTTTAACAATGCTCCTTTATTAATCTATAAAGCTAAACCCAATACTTGCTGGGACCCCTTGAGCAATGTGACTTCAAAATCCCCCAAATCATATATATATATATATATATATCTATCTCCATTGTGAAGACATTTAGGGGTGCCTCTCTATATAAACACCCATGCTTTGCTCTGAAGTGTATACTATCTCACATCCTTACCTAATAAACTAAAAAATCTGCTTCATTTCTCTGTTTTGTCCTGGAATTCTTTTGTGTGACAGCTCCCCTGAGTGGAGGTCCCAAAGAGAGGAACTCCCCAGGGGAGATGACATCCATCATTGGAGTTCAGCACCCCAACCTGCTGGTGACATCTTTGGGGACTTTTTCTGGTGTAGGACAAATAGACTACACCATTGAAAATCTTATGGATAGCAGAACTTGCAATAGTGTTTCACCTGTTGTACATAGGGTCTATATGAGTTGGACACCGACTTGAAGGCACCTAACAACAACATACTTCTACAAGCCTGCATTTGTACCACTCTGGTGTCTGATCCTGTCAGATCTTGAAAGCTAAGCAGGGTCAGGCCTGGTTAGTACTTGGATGGGAGACCACCTGGGAACACCAGGAACTGTAGTCTTGGGAGAAGAACCCAGCAACCCACTCCCAAAAAACAATCAGCCATTGAAAACCCTATGAGTAGCAGAGAAGCACTGACAATAGTGTTTTGCCTATTGTACCTAGGGCTACTATGGGTCAGACACCGACTCAATGGGACCTAACAACAACAACAACATATCTCTATAAAGTTGGCTAAAGAGAAATCCATTTGAGAAAAAATTTTCAACCATGAAGGTTTTGAAAACAAACCAGTTTTCTGGTTTTGGGGTTTTTGTTTTGATTTGGTTTGGTTTTTTGCTTTTTGTTTTCATTTTCTTTTTGTTTTGTATGAGCATTGGCAATGGCATGGGATAGGTTTGTTTATCCAATGGGTCTATTTTGAAAGGTTTGAAAGCAATGTAAATCTCTTGGTTTGTGAGTGTGGGCTTACATGAGGGGTTTGTCTCTGTGTGTGTGTGTGTGTGTGTGTGTGTGTGTGTGTGTGTGCTTGCGTGCGCATGCGCATGCGTTAAAATTAACACAAAGTTTCATCTTGCAAAGGAAGCTGGGAAAGAAAGTCCACGCTGGGGGAGCAACATTCCTGCAGGATGGGGTGGGGTGGATAGAACACTCTCAGGCGTCTCCATGTGAAGGCCGTGATCCCAGCCCCATTCTCCAATCTTAACAAACATCTAGAGGGAAGTCGGAGAGGAAGGAAGCAGGGAAATTGCAACAGTCAGGATCTGTCTTCTAATAAAGAGGGGACTTCGCACTACCCTTGCCAGAGAGATAGAAAAGGAGGGAAAGATGTCAGGACACCAACTGAAGGTACAAAGTGGGGCCAAAGCCCAAGTCAAGCCTCGGAGACAGGAGTGAGACATAATCCATAAGCACAAGGAGGGACCCCCACAGCTCAGGATGAGCAGGAGAGGGTCCATGGGCAGCCCAGATGCATCTCCTTGCATTTCCAAGGCCATGACTCTCTCTTCCAAACTAGTCATTGACCTAGGATGGAACCTGCATTAGATCATGCAGCAGCCACCTCACCACAGTTAGCACAGAAGTTCTGAAAGGCAATCATAGGGCTGCTGCCTGGTTAATGATTGACTTGGCTGTCAGCCAGCTCTGATTTTGTTCACACAAATCCTAGAGGAGGCAAAACTCTAGAAAATTCTCCTGATTCCTTATGACCACTAGGATGTGACTTCACCAAGGTGAGTCAAGACACTGAGGGAGCTCAAGAGTGAGGAGAAAAGCCCTTTGGGAGCAGAAGACAGGGCTGAGCATCTCCACACAGGGCTGGTGGCCTCCCATGGTGGAACAGCTGCCCCTGGCCCGAGATGGTACCTGTCTGCCTCCTCAAACAGGACTCTACCAGGGCAATCTGAAAGGTCCAATTATTCCAAAGGGAGCGAGGGAGAGAAGGAAGAAGGAGAAATAAGCAGAGAAAACCTTTCTCTCACCCTACAAGAATGCAAGGATGGCTTAGGGGGTGCCCAGGACCTCTCTGCAGTTCTCTGAATGAGGGATGAGACAGCAGAGATGCTACCTGCTTTAGCTCCTTCAAACTCTGGAAGCCAAAATCTGGCCTGAGAGAAGAGACCATCCTGTTCCTCCTCTCTCCAATCTGGAGCTGACTACACCTCAGACAGGCAGGAAACATCTCTGAATGGGACACATGTCTTAGGAAGAATGAGCTGCCCAGCCACACAGGCATCCAACTGGGCTAGAGCAGTGCTGGCATTGTGGAGATCCTCGTCACTGGGGTCTGGATTCTACCTGGGAAGTTAAAATCTATCCACATTTCCTTTCCCGTTTTCCTCTTTTCCTTTCCCTTGAATCTGTGTAACACATGCATGCATTTTAAAAACCCAGCGGCATGGAAAGGGTCTGAATGACAAACCCGCTCAGCTCCAGCCCGCCACCAGTGTGCAGTTCAGAAACAAGACCTCTGGTTTTGTTTTCCTTTTTGGTTTTTCTGTGGATCGCACCTACACATCTCAAACTTAGGCACTTGTCATGTAGTCTCTTGACTTGTCACTTCCGCGTGCGAGTTATCGCAAAAGAGGGGTTGGCTCCCTTAGATTTGTGTCTGTTTCTCCCCACTCCTCCCGACTTTTAATAATTCAGCCAGTATTTTAATTATTATCAGATCACTCTATGGTAAGCAAGCTGGGCATCAGAAGAGCAGGACTTCCCTCCCAGGCATAAACAGTTATGCTACCTGGTAGAGCCCTTGATTGAGGGGCTGGGGGGGGGGGATTGTTTCCGTTTTCTCTGGGGCAAAGAGCTACTCTATACTAATGCCTTGGGGTTTGGCTTCGCTTCTGCTTTTGCTTCCTGCCCTACAAGCCTATTCTACACCTGTTGATTCTGGGGCTGTGTCAAGCTTGAGGTTCCCCGTTATTGGAGGTCCAGTACGGGTACCTAAGAGCCTAACTCCCCCAGTCTACTCCATCAACATCCATCAACACTTCCAATCACTGTCCATCCTACAGAAACTAGTGAAGTCATTTATCCATTCATAGTCTTCCTTTTTTTTTTTTTTTCTGTTGTTGGCTTTTCATCACTCTTTATTCATTATTTCTATTATAATGGGGGTGCTGGAAATGAAGAGGGATAAATCCACTTATTCTGCCATCTTGAACTATAAACCCAATCTGTTTCCTGATGCTAAGCCGAGCAGATGAATCATTCTGCCCTCACCTTGTCAATGGGAAAAAGAAAAAGGTCCAAGAAGTATATTCAGATGCTCCTTCACTGTTGATGGGGCTTCATTCCAATAAACCTGTCATAAATTGAAAACTGGGCTGGGATTTAGCTCAGTTGGTAGAGCGCTGCGCTGCAGTCTCTGAGGTCCCAAGTTCGATTCCCAGCACCGTAAAAATGGGAGAAGGACCTGGCAATCCACTCCCAAGGCAATCCCGAAACAGCCAGCCATTGAAAACCCTGAGGGTCGCTATGAGTCAGATACCGACTCGACGGCACCTAACAACAACAACAAATTGAAAACTACCTTCAGTAAAAAATGCACTTAGTACATCTACCTACCAAAAGGGCTGGAGTTTAGCTCAGTTGGTAGAGTGTTGCTCTGTGCTCTCTGAGGCTCTGAGTTCGATTCTCAGGCACTGCATAAACAGAAAAAGGACCTGGCAACCCACTCCTAATACAATATTGAAACAGTCAGCCATTGGAAACCCTATGAATAGCAGAGAAGCACTGACATAGTGCCGGGCCTGGCACAGTGTTGGGGATTATTTCGTTCTGTTGTACATATGGTCGCTATGAGTCAGACCTGACTCGATGGCACCTAACAACAACAGGTACCAAACACTAAAGCTTAGACCCAGTCTACCTTAAACATGCTCAGAAAACTTATATTAGTCTACAATTGGGTAAAATCACTAACAGGAGCCTATTTTATAATAAAGTGATGAACATCTCATGTCATTAACTGAATACTGTATTGAAAGTGAAAAATGGAGTGGCTGTGTGGGTATGCTTTCACACCACAGAAAGGTTGAAGAATCAGTACGTTGAATCTTCATAAGCCAGGGACCAACTGTACTTGTCAGTGGACTACGCTGTCAAACCAAAAAGTATACACAGACCTTTCCCCTCTCCCCACTACACTCATCTTTACTTTCACTTCTCTGGGGGCAGAGGGCATTGCAATAGGGGGTGAGGCTCAGGGCTCACGGTACCATAATGCGATGGGGATAAAGAAGTCTCCCAATGTCACTAGAGATCCAGGAAGCTGAAGAGGGCAGAAGAGCTGAGTTGGCTTTTTGGGATCCACTTGAGAGGCCCTCAGAGTTGGAGGGGAGATGGAGACTCTTTCTCCCTGTCCTTCCAAAAGATGAAGGAAGACGGAAAAAATCAGATGTGTCCTGGCCTGGAAGGGCGCCTTCAGCCAGTCTGTCTGCTTATCCCTCCTGTGCCTTCTGCAGGGCGGGGCTTTGGATCCAAACCATGGCCCGATGCCTCAATGGGGAGAGTCTCTTTCAAGAAACGATTCAGGAAATTAAATATGTTCCCATGCAGGAAGAATGTCTGCACAAGATAAAGCTCAAAGATTCAAACTGGCCAGCTGAGGGTCAAAGTTGGTGGTACTCACAGTAGCAATAATAAAAGTTATCTTCATTATTATGATGATTATTCTAATGAACTAGAGAAAACCTTTGAGAAGACTGTCCTAAATATCAGGACAATCTAAAAAGAGACACATAGATTTCCATCACAACCTCCTTGTTCCTTCACAGGGAGGTAGCCTGTTCGGGGGGCTGGGCCGGGGACCCTGCCTGGGAGAGAAGGCTGGTGGGGGGCTGGTGGGTCAGTCCCCCAATGGGTCTCTCCCTGCCGAGTATTGCTTTCCCTCTTCTGTCCAATACCCCTTTGTCAGGCTCTGTGTCCACAGACGGACCTTCTCTCTGGGAGAGTTCCTCCTATAGATTGAGAAAAACCACCCTTCAAGGCCCAAGGGCGCAGCTTCTGAGAGGAAGATGTGTCTGGCCTTCCGTGAGGGCCTCAAGAATCATAATAGTCATGGGAAGCCAAGTCCCAGGGAACTCCCATCCCTCCTCTCGCACTGCCTGCAGGACCCTGACCAGGGCAACTCTGCAAGCTAAGTCCTGATGGAATGGGACTAAGCCAGGACTTTTCAACCATTGTCTAGCTTAGTACACACAGCTTAGACACACACACACACACACAAAATCTCACTTGAGGGCCACCGTAAAAATGGACACTAGAAGTCTCAATCTACACGAGACTATGGTTTTGGTTATGATTTTGTTATTTTTTATTTTCTATTATTATGGCTATTATTATTATTTTCTATTATTATGGCTATTATTATTATTTCTATTATTATGGCTATTATTATTTTCTATTCTATTATGGCTGGTAAGATGGGATCTTGAGGGTTCTTGGAAGTAAAAAGATCAGTATATTATGAAAGTTAAATGTGCAGACTTCCGTTGGTGCGTCCTTGTTTGAAAGCCAGGGTGAGAGAGACAGAGACAGAGACAGAGACAGAGAGCTCAGTAACACCTGGAATCCTAAGACACCTCTCTGTGGTTGCTTTGGCCCTTTCCCAGAGGTGCCCTTTCCGAAGCTCTGAGGTAGGAATGGACAGGCAGATATCTGGGTGGTTGTGGTGACATTTGTTGTTATTGTTGTTAGGTGCTGCTGAGTCATGTCTGACTCATAGTGACCCTCATAGGGTTTTCAATGGCTGATTGTTTTGGGATTGCCTTGGGAGTGGATTGCCACATCCTTCTCCCATTTTTGTGGTGCTGGGAATCGAACCCGTACCTTAGAGACTGCAGAGCAATTCTCTACCAAGTGAGCTAATGTGAAATGGTGCAGCAGAAGGCAAGGGACTGCTGAGGGCCTGGGTCTGGGGTCTGGACTTCAGGAGATTCTTTTTTTTTTTAAGTTTTAGAAAGGATGAAATAGGAGCACATGAAACTAGATACATTTAGCAGAATAACTAGAAATGTGGTGTTTAAGGTTTTCCAGAAAAATAAACACTTAAAATAAAATTATCACTGGCATTTATGTAAATGTCTCCAAATTCTCCCAAAGTTCCTAAAGTTATTTCCTTTTCTTTTTCTCTTCTCTTCTTTCTTTTCTTTTCTTTCTTTCTTCTTCTTCTTCTTCTTTTTTTTTTTTTTTTTTAACCCAGGAAAACTTTGTTTTATGGAGGACAAATGCCATCTTGTCTTTTGGCAAAGTTGGATCCTGAGCAATTTGTTAGATTAAAATGAGGCCCCATTAGGGAACCTGCTTTGAATCCAGGAAAAGGACATTCAGACCCTATGAATATGGAAACTTTGCTATTTTACATCCTTCCTATTCTTTGTTCTGATAATGAGATGGGATGTCAATATTTTTTCTCACATCCTGGAAGAGTTTGAAGATGAAGCCCTTCCCTTCCTGCCTTCAATAAAAGGGAAGCCAGTTTTTCAGACAGAGAAAGTGAGGGTTGATGACACACGTGGTCTCAAAAGAGCCTAGGAGCTTAGGAGCTGGACTCAAGGAAGTTGGCCAGGAAGGGAGGGTCCTGTGGCCCAGGAAGCTGGGCATCGGCCAGTGGGAAGCTCTGAGGGGTGGCATTGATTTTCTTCACGTCATCTTGCTTAGTTATCATTTGTTTTTGTCTCCTCCCCTGTCAAGCTTGGTCCCTGTATACCTTCCACACCAAGCTGACTATCAGCACATAATAAATGCTCAATGAACACTTGCTGAAGTAGCCAATCCTCATATCACCCTGACAGGTACAAAGGATCCTTTGTGCGGATGAAGGAGGTAACTGAAGCTGGGGGAACTTATAAAATGGTCTCATGTTTCAGGTGGTAAATGGTAGCAGCCCCCAGCCACCAAGTCACCCCTCATTCTGTTTCACCATGATGCCCAGTCTTATGAGAGGTCAGGGGAAGGGGGTGCCACTGAAATTGTTTTTGTGGAGGCTGCCAGTTCCTACCTGTCACTCCCGGTGGACTCTCTGACCATGGTTTTATTTAAATTCTACAGGGTTTGGCTCTTGCCATTGGCCCATTGGTAATGTCAATTACCATCTCACCATCCCAGAGTCCTTACCTTACTCTCTCTCTCTCTTTCTTCCTCTCTCTCTCTCCTCTCTTTCTCTCTCTCCCTCCTCCTTCCTCCCTCTCTCCCTCTTCCTCTCTCACACTCTGCTCTCTCTTAGGAGTCCTTTTGGAACCTCTTCTGTCTCCCCACTTGATGGTGATGGTACCCAGCTTGGTCCTCAGCTGCTCCCCCCTACTACATACCACTTCCCCCTCGGTGTCCCAGCCTTCTGCCGCTGGGGAACTTGGACCTTCCTCCTCAAACTGGCCATCTCCCAATCTCATTCCAGCCCCCCTAAGTTCCTTGAGACCATGTCCTAGACCATCACTGTTCCCCCCACACCATCTCGTCTCAAGTCCAGTTCTTGCCCTGTTACCTCCACCTCCAAACCAAGCCTCCAACCCATGCATTCTTCACCTCTTACACCACCCTCCAGCCCTGGGCCTGAGCAGCATCCCCTTGGCCCACAGTCACAACCTCCTGCCTGTTGCTTAAGTCCACCCTCGTCTCCTTCCCATCCACCCTTTAAACAACAGCCAGAGAAATCTTTCAAGAAACTCCTTACAAAGTATGACATTCAAGTGGAAGATGCACAAATCCTCAGAGTACAGTCTGACCAGTTTTACAAGCTGGGTGCAGCTGAGGAACCAGCACCTTGGTGGAGACATAGGTCACTTCCAGAACCTTCCTAGGGCTCCTTAGTCACTGTCCACATCACCTCCAGGGTAACAACTCTCCTGACTTCAAAGAGCATGGGTCCGTTTGCCCTTGTGCTTTGGAGAGAGACAATCATTCAGTATATCAGCACGATCTTCTGAAAATGGAGATCATAGCCTGTCATGGCTGAAAAGCCCTGCAGCAGATTCCTACCACCTATGATTAAAATCCAAGCCAAGCACCCCGCCTCTGTCCCCTTTCCACTCTCCCTGAGCTTTGCACCCCAGTCGCCACCTCTCAGATCATAGCCCATCTACTTTTAGTACTTTGTATGAAGCAGTTGTAATGTGTAGCTGAGCTGGGCATGGTGGCATGTGCCTATCTCCCAGCGCCTCGGGAAACTGTGGCAGGAAGATCTTGAGTCTGAAGCCAGAGGCAGCTTGTGCAATGTACCGAGACCTTGCCTCAAGAATAAAAAATTAGAAATGGGGTTGGGGGTGTGGCTTAGTGGTAGAGCTCTTGTCTAGCATGTGCAAGGCCCTGGGTTCCATGCCCTGGTACTGGAGAAAGAAAAGAACAGAAGAGAAGAGAAAAGAGGAAGGAAAGAAGGAAGGAAGGAGGAAGGAAGGAAGGAAGAAAGAAGGAAGGAAAGAAAGGAAGGGAGTGAGAGAAAGAGAAAGAAAAGAGAAAGAAAGAGAGAGGAAGGAAGGAAGGAAGGAAGGAAGGAGAGAAGGAAGGAAGGAAGAAGGAAAGAAGGAAGGAGAGAAGGAAGAAAGAAAGAAAGAAAGAGAAAAAGAGTAGCTAAGTGAGGAATTCATGGCCCACGCCAGATGAGGTGCTGCTTCAGGGCTTTGGGGATAAGGGATGTTCCTTTACTTTTGGGGGATCTTCATTCGCCCTTCCTTCTCTGGTGAACTTCTACTCATCTTTCCGGTGGCAATGAATGTCCCTTCCACCACAGTTCCCTATTGGCCCTTTGGGGCACTCAGCCAAGACCGAAATTATAACCCCTATGACCGCTCCAAGCCCTGCGGCAATCCTGGCACCAACAAAATAGGAGGCAAACGGCCACATAAATGAGACGTGCTGATGAGGAAGAAGCAATTCTCTCCATAAACAATGATGAACGCACAAAGCAAAAAGGAAGAATAAATGTCAGTGAGCGACCCCACTAGTTACCTAAGTGCCCAAAAGCCAGAAATGAATGAGCATAAAATGGTCAAATCGGGTTGTAAATACATTGTGGAAATGGCATTTTCCTTTTATTGCAGCCATCTATCTTCCTGGAAAGCTCTGGAGGCATGGAAGTTTACTTAGTAAACCCTTGTCAATGTTTTTACTTTCTTCATACACTCGCCCAGTTCTATCCCAGAGCTCCCAACTAAGTCACCTCCATTTGGGAAATTGAAGGCCTGGACCCAGATTTGGTTCTTGGCCCTGCTAGACTTTTTTGGCAGGTAAGAGACGGGGTATGTATTTCTCAGGACATAAGAAGCAGGGAGAATCAGGCTATGCCCCTGGGGCACCTGGGAGGAGCCCCAGGAAGTTCTATCAGGAATGAGTCAGTGCCCTGGCAGAGTGGGAAGGAGACCCTGCCAGGGAACCACCAGCACAGGGGCAGCCTATGGTCACCCCGAACCACCTGCTGAGCCTCTGCAGTGCAGCCACTCCGGAGACCCAATTAACCTCAACATCCTCAGCCTAGTGGAAGGCACTGTGGAAGGCTGAGAAGAAAGTTTGGAGAGTCGGAAATAGGACCCCAAACAGATGCGCAAGAGCATGGTGCGCTGGCTGCCTGCCATGGGGAGAAGGCAGAGAGGCAGGTGCAGGTACCTGTCAGCTCCTCCTGCAGTGGGGCCCTGGGCCCTGCTCATCATGAGCACTGCCCTCGGACTGCTCTGTCATCAGGGTCCCCCAGAGGCCTTGGCATTCCAGAGCTGCGCACACACACCAGGCACAAGGGCCTAGCAGCTGCCCCTTCTGCGTTGGCAGATCCAGGGCTGTCCTGCAACAGGCTGGGACCACCAGAGCCATGTGTTCTCACAGGGGACATTCCCACACCCTGTCCTGGTCATCCTCCTCTGCCGGCCAGGGGACCCAAAATTTAGCCTCTTAGGTGGCCTCTCTCTTCCAAAACCCCAGAATGCCAGAGGTGATGAGCAGCCACCTGAAAACATGGTCCTAGAGGGCAGGTCCTCAGCCACCAAGATGAGGTGCTCAGGGTAAACAGGAAGCCGACATGTCCCACAGCAGTTTGCCCCTCCATAGGAAAACCAGCTGCTTCTGTAGACACCCTCCCTGTTTTTCTGGAGGCTGGGAAAAGGACAGCAGAAGAAAAAGGCCCTTTGTCCAGCGTCCAAACCTCTGCATCGCATCAGACACCTCAAGAGGATGACATGTCCTCCCAAAGCACTAAGCAGTGAGCACAATTCCCAGTTCCACCATGTAACGGGGATCACAGGAGGATCGTGCCACTTGGTAGTCTGGGCTTTGTCAGCAAAATACCAAAGGTGTGAAGCAACCAAGGGTACAGACCCCAAGGGCCACATTTCCAAGGATGACTCTCCCAGGGAGCTGGGATGCTCATCCCCACCACACCCCGTGGACCTCCACTTCCCTCCTCACAAGCTCACCTCACCTTTGGTCCCTCCCGTGATCCCCACATACACTTTGCTATGATCGCCACAGTAATCTCAGAACTGTACACTTCTGCAACCCACAGTAAAACACTGAAGATAGTCTCTGCACCCAGCCTCCCCGGTGGGTATGTGGGTAGAATCAGGACTCCCAAAAAGATGTTTCAAGAGTGACCCTACGTACAACAAAATGAAACACTCCCCAACACTGTGCCATGCCCAACCCTATGTCAGTGCTTCTCTGCTATTCATAGGATTTTCAATGCAGATTGTTTTGGGTGTGGGCTGCCAGGTCCTTCTCCCTAGCTTGCAGCACCAGGTATTCCCAAGCGATCTGCCATCCAAGGACTAACCAAGCCTGACCCTGCCTAGTATCTGAGATCAGCTGGGATGGGATGCCAGGGTGGCACCTGGTATTATTTGAAAACAGCATCTTTACAGGTGTATTCAAGTTAAGCTGAGGTCATCCTGAAATAGAGTGGTCCTTAATCCATTGACTGATGTCCTTGTAAGAAGAGGAAACTTGGATACAGAGACACACAGGAAAGAACCCCTGTGACAGTGGAGCAGTGACTCTACAAGCCAAAGAATACCAAGAATTTCCAATCCGCACTGCAGGATAGGAGAGAGGCACAGAACGGATTCTCGCTCAAAGCTTCAGAAGGAATCAACTCTACCAAGGCCTTGATTTTGGATTTCTGGCCTCCAGAACTATGAGAAAATACATTTCCATTGTTTTAAGCCATGAAGCTCTATGAAACCAATAATACTGGGCCAGGCCCTCGGTCTGAAGGCCTGGCAAAGCGCAGGAGCACCACATGAGATCTGAATTTAATTATTGACTTGGCCAAGTACTACGAACTCTAAGACAATAGGCAAGTTACAGTATTTCTTCAAAGCCTGAGTATCTTCGTGTGTAAAGTAGAAATAATTGTAGGGACTAGGAATAGGCATCTAGGATTGTCTAGGGATTAAGAAGTCATGTTTGTAAAGCCTTGCTCATAGCACTGAGTAAATGCGCACCCTTTGGTGGCTGAAGTGTGCCTCCCTTTGGTAATGATGCCCAGTTGATAATTCCCTTGGTCTGCCAGCTTCGACAGGTTTTATCTAAAAATGCAGGAGGAGGGGCTAGGTATTATTGCTAATTCTGCCCAGAAGAAACATATGAAACAATGTGAGAAGTAAATATGTACTGGGGCTGGGATTTAGCTCAGTGGGTAGAGCGCTGTGCTGCAGTCTCTGAGGCCCCGAGTTCAATTCCCAGTACCGCAAAAATGGGAGAAGGGCCTGGCAATCCACTCCCAAGGCAATCCCGAAGCACTCAGCCATTGAAAACCCTATGAGGGTCGCTATGAGTCGGATACCGACTCGATGGCACCTATAACAACAACAACAACAACCATTCTGGGCCAAGCACATTCCAGGAAGACCAGGGGTAGAGCCAGGGCTGGACCCCCTCTGGGAAGAGTTTGTTACTAAGAGGAGGTACAGAAGCAGCAGCAACTCTGCAGGTAATATGGCATATACCAGAGATGCAGGACAATTATAATGGTGCCACATGACAACTGAGGCTACAGGAGGGCCAGGGGGTGGTCCCTAGAGAAATGAACAGGAGCCAGGTTTTTGAAAACGAGTAGATATCAACAGCTGGGATTTTGTTCAGTTGGAAGAGTGCTACTCCACACTCTCTGAGGTCCTGGGTTCAATCCCTACCTCTGCAAAAACAGGAGAAGATCATGACAATCCACTCCCAAAGCAATCCTGAAACAACCAGCCATTGAAAACCCTATGAGGGTCACTATGAATCGGATGTGACTCGATGGCACCTAACAACAACAAGATTTCAGAAAGTGCAGAGGAAAATAGGGGCCATCCCCAAGCCTAGGAGCCAAGATGAGGAGTGGGCAAATAGGGTGATCAGGAGTCAGGAAAAGATGTGGGTTAGTTTGAGAAAGGTCTTGGTAGGAGGAAACCAAATCATGAAAGAGGACTGGTGCCCTAGAGGAGTCACAGATGATGGTATCCATCTGGCCATCCCTATGTCTGAGCAGGGATGACACACATCAGACCTTTTAGAAAGATGGACCTGGAACAGAAGTGAGAGCTGACAGGCTGGAGGCAGAGAGGCCACTGGGGCGAGGCAGGAAAGCCTCAGGCACACAGAGGTGTCACCAGGGAGCACCTAGGCGAGAGGAGCTCAGGCCGGGCAAAGTCCTGAGGACTCAGGGGGCTTGGGGTGATGAGAGCCATCTGAGGACCAAGAGAGGGAGGGTGACGTCAAGGAAGGAAGGGCCTCCAAAGAGAAGGGGAAGGGCGTGTGTGGTGGAAGGCAGATGGAGACCCTGGGGCCGGGGGAGAAGTGGGCTCATCCACGGAGGTGAGGTAGGGGGCAGACTCTGACAGTCCATTTCACAGTGAGAAGAGTGCAGGAGGTGGGGACAAGTGGTGAGTGGGCAAGGAGAGCAAAGGACAAAAAGCCAGTGGACGACCAGGGAGAGAAGCTGGGTAGGGCATCTCCTACCCACCAAGGGCAACCAGACAAGTCTCTGCAGCTCTATCAACAGCTGGTGACTACTTGAGTCACATCCCTGGGGAAGAGGGTGCAGGAGGCTGACAGGCAATGACATTAGGAACGGATCCTTGGGTTTCAGCCACACCAGCACGTGGCTGTAGGGAAAGAGACCCTCACTTCAGCCCACAGTTCAACTTCACACTTTGGAAGATTCCTTCAAGAGCATATGGAATCCAAGGCCAAATCCCAAATTAAAATAGGAATGCAGTGGCTACACCTGAGGTCTTGAAATAAGACCCCTGGGGTTTTTATGCCAGGCTGGAATCCTTGGGCAAGGTTGCAGCTATGAAAAAAAAAAAAGAAAGAAAGAAAAATCACAGCCCATTGTCTCTGCTCCCTTGCACTTCTCCCTGCTGCCTGAGCCCCACTGCTGGACTCCAGACATCTGAAAGAGACTCCTTAGTAAGGGGAGGGCTTACCTGAAGCAGAGCCCCATGGGTACCTCCTGACAGAGCTTCGCTTGCTAAATTGGTGAAAGAACCAGAGCAAAGGCCCCATCATTAGAGAGATGCTCTAACACACCTAAGCTCTGCCTTTTGAGAGATCAAAGCTCTGGAGCTGGACACGGACCATTCCTGTTGTTTCTGGGTGCCATTGAGTCAGACTCAACCCATAGCAACCCTGTGTGCAACAGAATGAAACACGACCCAACACTGTGCCATGCATACAATCTTTTTATGTTTGAGCCCAATGTTGCAGTCACGGTGTTTCTTCTCATTTTGAGTCGTGCCACATCAGCAAAAGGAAGTCCCAGGGCTTTACTCCATTCCCATCATTAAGTTTGATTCTCCTTTGAGGAGGCAACTCTTCCCTGGTCATCTCTTGAATGTCTTCCAGCCTGGGGTGGTGGGGTCAGGGTGGGGTCATTTTCAGGCACTATACTTGACAGGGCTTCTCTGCTATTCATAGGGTTTACAATGGCTCATTGTTTTGGGAATGGGCTGCTGGGTCCTTCTCCCTAGTCTATCTTAGTCTGGAAGCTCAGCTGAAACCTGTCCACCATGGGTGGCCCTGCTGGGATCTGAAATATTGGTAGCATAGCTTTCAGCATCACAGCAACACACAGATCCCATAGCCACGACAAACTGACAGAAATGTGGGGGATATGATTCCTAGAGACATTTATAACTAGGTCCAGGTTGAGTCTGGAGCCCAGTCTTTGACTGGGTAGAAGTCTATGCACATGCCCCACCCCCTTCTCCAGAGATGTCAGCCTTATTACTGAAAGCTGCCCCCAGAGGTCAAGAGGTTAGGCCAGCTGCTTGATTTCCTGTGGTCATTCCCACCAAGCACTAGGCCAAGGGCACATGCTTATCCCTAAAAGCCTCCAGATTAGCTCCTAAGCGAGGCAGGTACCCTTAGGGACAAACTCCTACGTTAACACACCTTCAAAGTGTTTTTTCCTTTTTTTCAACCAACACTTTTCAGAGAAAATTGAGTATGGCCAGAGTCATTCCTGTCCATACTTTTTTGTTTGCTTATTTGTTTTCTGTTTGTTTGAGACAGGGTCTCACTGTGTAACCCAGGCTGGCCTGGAACTCACTGTGTACACCAGGCTGGCCTTGAGCTCATGTCAATCCTCTTGCCTCAGCCTCCTACAGGTGTGCACCATCACACCTGGCTCCTGTCCATCATTATGATGCAAGTTAAGGATGCCCAGAGGCGTTCCTATCCCTATCTTTATGACACAAGTCGAGCATGTCCCAACGTGCTCCTGTCTGCTATTTTAACTTTCCAAACACATGCTCCATAGCAGTGAACTAACCAAGTCTCAAAATATATGTGCCATTGTTCCTTCTTGAACTATGACCTTCAGCTGAGCTCGTTCAGGAAGGTGCTCCTTAACTGAGCATGCTCGAAAATGTGCCCACCTCGAAAGTGCCTCCCTCTGTGTGTATGAATGGGCTCCTCAAATAAAATGCCCACGCTTCCTCTGTTCAGGGAGGGCATTGCTTTGAAAACAGTTCCCATGCTCTCTTACCTCCTGCAGGTAATAAATCTTTCTCCACTCTTTCACTTCCTGGCTGTGCTTGATTGGGCTTGGCACTCAATTCATTTCTGGACTTTTCCAGACAGGGGCTGCTGCTTCTGCGGCCTCACCTCTCTGATTTTCCTACGTGTCTCCCAACTCGGCTCCCCCTCCCTCTCCTCTGGCTGCCTTCCTCCCCTCCTCCCCTCCTCACATCAGCAGGAAGAGGGAAAGAAGGGGAGAAACATTTGCAAGGTCTGGGTAGAGGAGGGAGGCAGAAACTGGCTCGTAAGAGGGACTTTTGTCCATACCAGAAAATGCCCAAATCCATTCCTGGTAAAGCTTCCACAGGCCCCAGGCTGTTGGGATGGAGGAAAGGAAACTGCTCCAGGCAGAGGTCAATGCAGAAGGTCCAGAAAGGCATGCTTGCATCTTTCCCATATTTCCACGACAGCTGCCAGCACAGGCTCCCTGGTACCCCACCTCTGCTCCCGCTCCCAGCCCTCACCAGGAAGCAACAAAAGGGTGAGCCCCCTGCTCCCCACCACTTCTGGGTGGGCCATTCACAGTACAAGGTCTCAGCACCACGCACTGTCCAGTCTGATTCTGGGATGTAAGACCTAGAGTAGGTTCTAAGGGGAAAGCGAGCCAATTTCTCCAATTCCCTGTTTACCTTGAGCATTTTATTTGGAGCTATAAATATCATTAGCTTGAACACTACTGACCTCAGCCTCCCAGACCATTTGCTTTTTCCAAACTATCTGGGGGCAAAAAGAGGTCGATATGGACCTCAGCCTAGCACCGCCAGCACGGGTGCCCCTGGATGCTCTCAGGATTTCATAACGAGGCGCTGCGCCTCCTTGCGGGAAGGCTCTGCCTCAGCACGTGCTGGCTCTCGGGAGGGCCCTGGGCCTGTGGTTCACAGCCCTTGGCTTTTGCCCAGGCCATAGTAGGAAGCTCTGGGAAGCCCTTAGTGGCTGATCTAGGAGGGTACCCAAAGTTCCCCCACCCATTACAGCTCCAATGTTAGCCTGCAACTGTAGCCCTGTGGCATCCGATCCCATCAGATCTTGGAAGCTAAGCAGGGTCGGGCCTGGTTAGACCTTCGATGGGAGACTGCCTGGGAACACCAGGTACTGTGGGCTTGGGAGAAGGACCCAGCAACCCACTCCCAAAAATCAATCCGCCATTGAAAACCCTATGAACAGCAGAGAAGCACTGACAATAGTGTTTCACCTGTTGTATGTAGAGTCGCTATGAGTTGGACACCAACTTGAAGGCACCTAACACCAACAACAACATGTTAGCGCTCTCGTTCCCTGGAACCATTAGAGCTGAATTCTGATCACTTCCTGCAATCACTTTAATGAGTGCCTTAGCCACAAGCCCATCACAGCCACCCCAGTGACCCTTGCAGGTGCTCCAGTGACCCCAGCTGTGCTTGCGTGGAGCAAATGTTCCCAAAGTTTAGGTTACATCAGAACTACCCAGAGGGCTTGCTGAAATAGCTTGCCATGCTCCACCTCCAGACTTTCATTCGGTGGGCCTGTGAAGGGGTGTGAAAATTTGCCTTTATAACAAGCTCCCATGTGAGGCCGACACTACTGGTCCACCTTTTTTTTTTTTTTTCCAGTACTGAGGGTTGAACCCAGGGCCTCGTGCTCGCATGCTTTGCAAGTACTGGACCACTGAGCTGCACGCCCAGCCCATTTTTAAAATTTTTTTTGAGACAGGGTTTTGTTAAGTTAGGCAGACTGCCTCTGGTCTTGAATTTGTGATCCTCCTGCCTCAGCCTCTCTAGCTGGGATTATGGGTGTGCAACACCGCGCCCGCCCCACTGGTCCACCCTTTGAGCACCACTGCCTGGGGTCTTCTGAGCACCCCCTTAAATCCTGGCCTCTCTCCTGGAGAGAAGGCTCCATCTCGGTGGGCAAATGCAATCCCTGAACAGGGCAGCTAAAAGAGGAAATCTTTCTCTGGGGTGACAATACGCCAATCCCCAGATTTCTCCCCTTGACTGTCTGCCCATCTGGTCCCGGGGACTCCTCACAGGATCGGGGCTGGCCTCACTGCTGGGGTGCTGGGGAGCACCCCACAACCGCTCTACTTCCCACTACTTTGCCAACCCTGGAGCCACGGAAGGCAAGCTTGGGGGAACGTGGTTTCGTCATCTGCACCTGGTGGGGTTGGGCTGGGCTTTTGCGGGTCTCAGAGCTCCTGAGTGAAATCATCAATTCAATCCTTAGATGGAGAGAGATAAGCTAAGCAAATACTTGACGCCTACAAGCCGCAGCCCTGCGAGCGGCAGACATGAGCTCACTCACCTTTCCAACACCACCTGTCCACTCACGTCTGCACCCCTAGGGCCTATGACCTTAGCCTCGGGTCACAAGACACACACTGGCAGGCATAAGGAAGGGGAACCCAGCCATGGTGCTGTGCTGGGCCTCTGATCTATGGGGTTTGGCAGAGTCGGTGCAGGAGAAGGAAGCAGCCCCAGGTCTTTGGGAAGGAGTTGCCTGGGCCTCCTTAGGGAAGCTCGGCCCAGGTATGTCCTCCTCCCAGTGGGGATTTCAGCAAGGCCCTTCTGGCCCCCTGCAGCCCTTAAGGCTTTCTCTGTAGTTCAGTGGTGCCCACCACTCCTGGAACCTTCTGCCTGCTGCTGCCTCATTCTGTCCTGTCTGTGTCTTGAATGTTATTGCCCTTTGACTCTGTGAGGGTATTTTTGATGTACCAGCTTGGCTAGGCTAAGTGTCCACTTATTCAATCAAACACTGTTCTAGGTGTTGTCCTGAAGGGAGTCTGCAGGTACAGTGAACACTCATAGTCACTTAACTTTAAGCAAGGGAGATTATCCTAGACAATCTGGGTGGGTCTGAGTCCATCAATCGCAAGACCATTTGAGAGAAGAACTGAGGATCGAGAGAGGGAGAAAAGGAAGAAGGGAAGGAGAGAAAGGAGAGAGAGGACCCCACCCCCACCCCGCGCATACACATGTGGACAGCAGCTTTGGCCTGTGCCTAAGTTCCAGTCTGCTTGAGATCATTGCTTCCTGACTGCCTACCTTTGAAGTTTGGATCTGCTTAACCAACACCCGGGATTGTGTGAGCCAATTCCTTGTAATACATTTCTTAGTGTGTGTGTGCACATGCACGTGTGTGTGTGTGTGTGTGTGTGTATACTATGGCTTACTTTGGTAGAACCATGTGTTGGACAAAGTAATGGCTTCCCAAATATCTATATTCTAATTCAGGACCTTGCCTCACATGGCAAAGAGAAAATTTGCAAGTGTGATTGATTCAGGATTTTAAATGGGAACATTATTGAGGATTATCTGGGTGGCCCCAATGTCCAAAGGGGCTTATAAGAAGGGAAGCAAAAATCAGAGAAAAGGGTAGCAGAGAGATTTCAAGACTTGAAGCTGGCAGCTTTGTGGATAGAGGAAGTGACTGTAAGTGAAGGAATGTACATGACCCTAGAAGGTGGAGCAGGCTGAGAAGATAACAGATTTTCCTCTTGACACTTGACACTGACACTTTCCACTTGACACTGAAAAATGAGCAACTTCTGACCTCCAGAACAGTAACATATAAATTCATGTTGTTTTAAGCCACTACACTTGGGATCACTTGTTACGGCAGCAATAAGTAACTAATACAAATTCTGACCCATAAAGATCCCTTCCCTTTACTGCCCTTATTCAGGATACCTCTTTTTCCTGAAGCAGGATGTTAAATACACTTTGGGTGAAGCTGTAGATTTGGACCAGGCACATGCACTGGGCCCAACCAACCAAAACAATATAGAGTTTAATCACAGTAATTGAACAGGGGCTGGGTGCTGGGAGACCTGTAGTCAGTTACTGACCTGTAACCAATTGTCTGGTTGATTGACCAAGCTGCAGTCAGTCAAGTTGATCTCTATAAATGCTGTGTGATTATATCATTGGTTCTAGTTCTCAAAACCTGAGAGCCAATCAGGAATTGTTTTTGTTCTGTTCTTTGTTTGAATAAACTCTATTCGACATAACTGGCCTAACGAATTTTTCCCTGGTAGGAAGGATTCTGCCTCTTCTTTGGTGTCTCCTTGCTGTCCCCTTCTTCTTCATAGGAAGTGTCAATTGTCTTGTGTGTTCAGCCCCCTTCTGAGAACAGCTCTCCCCTTGTTTTGGAGCTGAGCCCCTATAGGATTGCATGGTTCAAGGAGAAGCTGCCAGGTGGAGTACCCTGCCCTGGAGCAGGGAGAGGCACATAACCCAGCTGAGCCAATCAGAGCCCTGCCCTGGGATTTTTTTCAAATTGCTATTAAGTGATGGACTGTGGACAGTCTCTGGTTGCTGACTGGTTGCTGACTGGTGACTCAGTCATGGAGAAGACACAGGTTTACAGTAGAAGATAATGACCCTGACATGCAGAGAGAGGTAAGAAAGTAGGCAGAGCTCAGCTAGCACTCTAGTCCACCTGCCCAAATCCTTCACACACTTTCCTACTAGGTTTCTTGTTATCAGTTCTTTGTATATTCTAGATATTAGTCCCTCTCAGTTTTAGACATTGCAAATATCACACAGTTTAGCTTTTGATTTTTTTCCTTTAATTACTCTTATCTGTTATTAAAGTAGATAAGTCATCTTTTCTAATCTAGCAGTCTTCTGATATATCTTTTTCAGGCCGTTGATTTTTTTTTCACCTTTCTGTATCATATTGTTATAGATGTCTCTTTTAAAGAATGTGTAACTAGATTTTGTCTCTATTTTTTTATCCAATATGAAATTATCTAGCTTTGAAGTAGTGAGAGTAGTCCATTTGCATCTACTATAATTTCTGATCAGTCTAGATTTTTATTTATACATATATTACACCCCTATTTACAATGAAAGGTTTTCTGTTTTATTTTTATTTTTTGCCTCCCCCTCCTTTCCAGCCTTTTATTGTTTATATTTCTTTTTTAGTGTCTTTCTCTTTCTCCTTTTTATTCTCTTCTGCTTTGGAAGATATGCATTCAATGTCTTATTTTATTTTATTTTTTTGCAGCACTGGGGAGTTGAACCTGGGGCTTTGCACATGCCACACAAGTATTCCACCACTGAGCTGCACCCTCAGTCCCTTTTTTATTTTTTATTTTGAGACATGGTCTTGATAAATTGCACAGGCTACCCCTGGCCTTGAACTCATATCATCCTGCCTCAGCCTCCCAAGTCACTGGGATTACAGGTATGAGCCACCACATCCAGCTTAACCATTTTTAAGTATACAATTCAGTGCCATGAAGTACATTCACATGTTGTGTAACCATCACTATCATTCTCTAAAATTCTTTTCCTATAGTATTTATCCTTTTGTGACTGGCATATTTCCCTTAGCATCATGTCCTCCAGGTACATTATTGTGAATAATGCTGCTGTGAACATGTACATATAAATACTTCTTTAGTGTATTTACCCAGAAGTAGAATTGCCGAATCATATGGTCATTCAATTTTTAACTTTTTGAGGGCCTTCTGCACTGTTTTCCATTTCACATTCCCACCTATGGTGCACAAGAGTTCCAATTTCTCCACATCTTTGACAACACTTATTTCCTTTTTTAAAAAAATTATTTTGAGCCGGGCGTGGTGGCGCATGCCTGTAATCCCAGCGGCTCGGGAGGCGGAAGCAGGAGGATCGCAAGTTCCAGACCAGAGGCAGTCTGCGTAACTTAGCAAGACCCTGTCTCAAAAAGTAAGAAAATGGGCTGAGGGTGCAGCTCAATGGTCCAGCACTTGCAGAGCATGCAAGCGCAAGGCCCTGGGTTCAAGCCCCAGTACGACAAAAAAAAAAAAAAATTTAGTTTTTATACTAGTCATCCTAATGGATATGAAGGGACAGTTCACTGTGGTTTTGACTTGCATCTCACTAATGATTAGTGTTGGGAGAAGGACCTGGCAACCCACTCCCAAAAATCAATCTGCCATTGAAAACCCTATGAACAGCAGAGAAGCACTGACAATAGTGTTTCGCCTGTTGTACGTAGGGTCACTATGAGTCGGATACTGACTCAACAGCACCTAACAACAACAACAACGATTAGTGACATGGAGCACCTTTCAATGTGCTCATTGGCCACTCATGTATCATTTTGGAGAAATGTTTACGCAAGTCCTTTGCCAATTTTTCAGTCCAGTTTTTGTTGTTGAGTTGTGGGAGTTCTTTATATATTCTAAATATTAATACCTTATCAGACGTATGATTTGCAAATATTTTCTCCCATTCTGCAGATTGCTTTTTCACTCTGCTGATTGTCACTTGATGAACAGAAGTTTTTAAGTCTGATATAAAATAACCTATTTTGACTTATGTGGCCTATGCTTTTGGTGTCATATTTAAGAAATCTTTGCCAAACCCAATGTTATAAAGCTTTATCTCCATATTTTCTTCTAAGAGTTTCATAAGTTTAGCTCTTTAGTCCATTTTGAGTTGACTTTTGTATATGGTATATCCAATATGTGGATAGTATAAATGCTATTGCCAAGTCTATTGGGACAGCTTTGGGGTTTTAATTTCTTAGAGGATTTTTTTTTTTTTTTTTTTTTCACTTAGAAGTGCTTTTAGCAACAAAGCTCTTTGCTGTCCCTGGAGTGGTGGGCTGACTTTTATTAGTTCCCCATCTACCAAGGGGGTCAGTATTATTATGAAAGGGTCTGAGTTTCAATTCCCCACGTCATCTTTGGGACCTACAGGATTACTGGAACCCCATCCTCACTGGCAGCACCTTTAGGATTCCTTTACTGGTCTAACCACACCATGCACATTTTCCCCCTGCCGCCTCCTGCAGGTCGCCTGGGGCCCTCATGGCTCTGGTGTTGGATTCATTCTTCCTATCTTCCACCTGAAGATTTCGCACTCTTTCTTGCAAGCTCAGCTATGTATTTAAACATTGGGTGCAGTTCCAGTTTATGCAGCACCTCTAGGTATTGGCAGGAGGAGAGGTTCTATGTTATGTGGACCTGTCCTGTTGATGAAAACCATAATTCACTACAGTTCTTTATGGCCCATCTTATCCCGTCTAACCACAGCCTTTGGGAGAGACCCTGTCTAATTCGCCAAGGTGTTTTCCTCTCAGAAGCTCTGCATGAGAACCATGAAGGCGACTTGTTATGATTCTGAAGCTCACTCAGCCATCATAAGCAGAATCCAGTTCTGCTTTTCTGCTCTCTTCGCCCTCTAACGCTTAGTCCGTTCCCTGCTGATGGGGTGGGTTTTGTGACTTTGATTTGCCCACAGTCTGCTTCACTCTCCAGGATACAGCCTGTTCTCTTTTATTTGTAATTGGATCTCCAATGGTTGGCGGTGGGCGATTAGTAATAAGTGAATGGATGCGTCTTGGGAAGCGGTCTCCACACCACTCTTGGCCTGAGTTCAGAAAGCCCTGCCCTTCAGAACCCAGCAAGGTGCTGCCTTGCAACCCGTGGGTGGCCATTCGCGGCTCACCAAATGCCTGTGTGAAAACCCGCCCACGACGCTCTCTACATCCTCTCAAGTGCAAAACCCCAGGCACAGGACCAGACCCCCAGTCAGCCTTTAGTAGATCCCATCCCAGCTTCTGTTCTTCCCGCCTCCCCCGCCGCCAGGCCCACCCTTCCTACAGGGCAAGGGCCCCATCAGATACGCTCCTTTCTCTAAGAAGTTTGGCCAACCCTTAGGGCTGGATTCCTAAGCTCTGAGCCAGCTCCTGGGAGTGGGCAACCAGAGGAGCAGACAGGGCTTCCGGGACAGAACTGCCTCCCGATCTTCCCAGAAAAGAGGATGTTCCACATTCTTGCCTCTCTTTAAGACTTCGAGTATTGATATCTGACTTTGCCTCCATCCCTTGGGAGCGGAAAGACTCAATTGCAATAATAGTTGTAAAAATGCGGTGGGAATAGTGATGGCCACAGAGGAAATCGTCCTCCCAGAGAGCCCTGTTTCCTCAGCTGCAACCTGGCTGCATCGCTGGTCCATCCTCAGGGACCTGGAGAACAGCGCTTCCACCCTACCCTGCCTGCCACGTTCCACAGTAAGATGTCCTAGTGCACCTGGCTGGCAAAGGCAGGTGGATGTCACCTTGGACTTCAGGGCTTTTCAACTGAGGTTTATTTCCTAAGCATAAATATGGGACAAACTTATTATAAAAATGGAACACATAGAAATCCACAAGGAAGAAAAACAGAACTGTTAACAGGCTTTCCAATAGGGACTTCTCACTGTCTGAGCACACCCTTTCCAAGTCTTCTTGCTGAGCCTGTTCTAAGTTTTGTACTCTACCACTGAACTGCACCTCTACCCGCTTTTATTGTTTATTTTGAGACAGAGTCTCTCTAAGTTACTCAGGCTGCCTCTGGCCTCAACCTTGTGATCCTCCTGCCTCCTGAGTCACTAGGATTATAAGCATGAGCCACTGCGCCCAGCTTCCCCAAAGTTTAAATTATTCTTGGTACAATCTTTAAAAATGATTTGTAAACATTCCATAGATGGACATCCCGGGATTTATTTATTGACTCTCCAACTGCTATACAGACGAGCCTCGTTCCTTATTTTAAGTTTCTGAGCAGATGGTTACATGATAAAACATGGTGCCGTTGACTGGGTTTCCATTTACTCTTTCACTTAGAAATGAAGTGTGTCTACCAGGTGCAGTGGGTGATGCATGCCTGTAATCCCAAGGACTTGAGAGGTGGAGGCAGGAGGATCGCAAGTTCAAGGGCAGAGGCAGCCTGCATAATTTAGCAAGACCCTGATGAAAAAAAAAAAATTTTTAATGGGCTGGGGGCATGTCCCAGTGGTAGAGCCCTTGCAAAGTATGTGCAAGGCACTGGGTTCAACCTTCAAGTACTTAGAGAGAAGGAGAGAGAAAAAGAGGGAAATAAAGAAAGAAATCAAGCTTTTCTAAGCCACACAATTATCCCATACCCACACGAACTTACCATGTGCTGTTCAGCTGGAGTGTGGGTCTAGACTCATGACCAGGCATAAGGGAATGTGCAACATGAGAGGAAACTGAGGAAAGCAGAGTTTCAGGGCTACTATTCCCAAATTTGGCTGGAAAAATACAATAGGAAATAGCAATTGGTAGCTGTGCTCTATCAGTAGAAAGCAATGATATAGCAAAACTCTGGCTCAGCTGTCTGGAGTGTATGGTGAAGTATAAAAGCAGATATACTTGAAAAAAACCTTAAGACAGTATCTCCTCACAGACCCTCGAGTCCAGCTCTGTTGCTGCGTAATGTGTCAATTCCCACAGGTCATCTCCCAATCTCCTCTGCTATGAAACTTGAATAATATGCATGGCAAGGAGGGCATCGGCAGATGGTGCTTCTAAAAGGATCTAATGAGGCCCATATTATCTCACTAAATGTGCACACAGTGGGTGCACCCAAGCAAGAGGTTTCAAATGTACTTGCATTCACAACTAAATATCTGTCCACCCCCTTGGGTTTTATCATACATAGGAGTCCTAATAAAATGGATCTATTTTTGTGATGATATCTCAAAAATTCATGAGTGCTGCTGAGAATGCACAGGCACTGAAGATGGGAATTCTGAATATTTGTGATTTTTAAGACAACCCAAGCAAGTGTGACTAAAATCCATTTCCAGTCCTTGTAAATTTTGCATGCTTGCCCATTATATTCCCCATGTGTCTGTCAGCTTGTGCTGTGGGGCCTTGTGTGTTGCTGTGATGCTGAAAGCTATGCCACAGGTATTTCAGTTACCAGCAGGGCCACCCATGGTAGACAGGTTTCAGCTGAACTTCCAGACAAAGACAGACGAGGGAGAAGGACCCGGGTAGCCTACTTTCAAAACAATTAGCCATTGAAAACTCTATGTCTAGCAGAAAAGCACTGTTAAATATAGTGCTGGAAAATGAGCCCCCCAGGATGGAAGGCTGGAGGGGAGAGGAGGTCCTCATTCTTAGAAGTGTTCTATGGGATCTCTGGACCACTTTTCAACAGCTGCCAGAATGCCCGAGGTACCCATGGGAGTCGCAACCAGAGCAGTGACCAGATCCATAAGGAAATCTTTGTGATCTGGGACAACAGGAGCCAGGGGTGCCCACTGCCCCACAAAGCAAGGCTCACCCTCATGACATAGTTTGATATTCAGAAAGCCATCCAGACCACCTGGCTTCCCACTTCAACCCTGCCAGCAGCCTCCAGTGAGGGGGCTCCGGGTGGACAGAAAATGCTTCCCACTGGAAATAGTGAGGTGGGCAACCAGCACTATAGGAGAGGGGTTCTGCCAGCTTCGCCCCACGGGGCATCCTTGTGGAAGGCCAGGCACCGATTCTGCTGAAAACATCTGCAGTGCCTTGTGAAGCATTCCATTCCCCACTCTTGGAGCTATGTGGACAGAGGCAGGGACATTAGGAGGACTCCTTCCTCTTTCAAGTGAGTACTTGTCACAGTCAGTTCTGAAATTCAATAATTCCTGACCCCAGGAAGTGCCATCTTTGTATAGTTCCATTTTACCCTCACATGGATAGACTCTCTACAATGAAAAGTTTCAAAATGCTGTAAAAACCACGACCAACAACCAAGGCAGGAATCTTGAGGGAAGTTGTCACTCACAAACAAAAGGGGGAGATGAGCCTGGCCTCTGGCCTCCTGGCTCCCACCCACCTGCTCTCTGGAAAGCATCCATGGATCCTTCCCATTTCCATTCCTAGACCTGATTGTTGCCTCTCATGCCCACAGTCAGGGGGCACAAGTTTGTTCTTATAAAATGTTATAGCAAGGAAGGCAATAAGATGGCCAAGTCATTCCCATTTTCCCAGAGCGTTTCCAGTTCTAAGCTGAAAGTTCTGCCGCCCAGGGACCCCCTTGTTGTTGTTAGGTGCTGTTGAGTCAGGTCCAGCTCATAAGGACCTGATGTGCAACAGAACAAAACACTCCCTGACACTGTGCCATCCCCAGCACTATTGTCAGTACTTCTCTGTTATTCATAGGGTTTTCAATGACAGATTGTTTCAGGATTGTTTTGGGAGTGGGTTGCTATGTTCTTCTCCTACTTTTGTGGTGCCAGGGATGGAACCCAGGGCCTTGGAGAGTGCGGAGCAGCACTCTACCTACTCAGCTAAACCTCAGCTCCATGGGCTCCCCTTAGTCATGGGCAAATGGAGGCAGCTATTCACCCTGGGAACCAGGGAACTTACAGGCAGTCATTTCCTGGAAGCTTGGGGGGCCTCTTGGAGAGCCAGGTGCAAAGAGCAGTACCTATAAACACTTACAGACTGAGACCCGGGCTCCTCCACTATGCTCAGCTCCCAGCCTTTCCCTCAACTGCACTTGGAACAAAGGTAAAAGGAGGAAGTTTTCAAAAGGGCTGAGGCACACATGAGGAGTGACTTGTAAAACAGTCTGAGAACGTGCTAAGTTGAATCCCATCTCTTTGGCAGCCAAAGGTAGAGAAGGAATGGAAGCCTGCTGCTCTCTGCACCACTGCCCCTTTTCCCCCAGGCCCACAGGGGCCTCATCACATTCCACAGGGCTCAGCCCAGGAATTTTCTGACACCCATACCCCCACACCCCTGTCCCACTTAAACTGTCTGTGTCCCATTCCCTCTGTGCCCAACAAGCTGGCTGGGCAAACTAACCAGATAAACTAGTTCCGACTTGACATCTGCTTCTGCTGTGTTTCCTAAATTTGGTATGAATGACCCACCTGGGAGCCTGCATTTGGAAGGCATGAGTCAGGCACAGCATGGCTGCCTGAGGCATCAAGAGCACCCCAAGATTTTGGACACAGAGGATCGTGAAGGAAAATACAAAATCCCCTTGATTTTCAGATGAAATATAAAAACATACCTGAGAACTGAATGTGGTGCTCAGGGTTGGCCGGGTACATCCCCAGGCACTCCCTGCGCTACCTTGAGATTTAAGAACTCAGGCCCCCTGCGGAGGCATCTGGCAAATGCCAGCTCTGTGCAGCCCCTGCTGATGACGCCTGCACCCTGAGGCCCCACTGCTGTGGTCAGCATCTTCCAGGGCTGCTGGGGGGAGCAGTCCTCAGAAAAACATAAATCCACACTACTGCAGCTTGGGTAAACAACCCACAATTTCTCAAGAGGACTTCGGGACTCCTCCGGGGTTCAGACGCACATTAAATCTCTAAGGAGGGGAGAGTCCCCCCCCCCATTTCTGGAGGCAAGGGGCAGTGGCAACGAGAGGGTGTAGCACCCATTGCTGACCAGCTGAGTGTCCCAAGGATCAAAAGTCCTGGCTGCACCTTGGGATTGTGCCTGAGCTCCTTAGCGCTTCCACCAAGCAAGGCCAAGAGGCTGGGGAGCCCCTCAGGAAGAGGGTGGCCCAGTCACTGTACCCCCTGATGTCCCCGACCCCAGTGAAACCCCAGACTTCTGCCTCGGTTTCGATCCCCTCCCTTGAGCAAATTTAATCCATTCCCACGGGGAGACACACCCGGGAATCCAGGTCCTCTGAATGGAGCAAGCTGGGGACTGATCCCCAAACCAGCTGCTTCTGCCAGGTTTCATAACTGATCTCCCAGCGCAGCACAGACCCAACTGGCTCTGCTCCTAGTCTCGTCTCAATCAGCAGCTGAGAGCATGAGAAGAGAATCTGGGAATCGGAAAGGAGCTCATGAGCCCGCGTGGTCACGGACAAGAGAACCCAGAGCGGAGAGGCATTCTGTGGTCGCCTGGGCAGGAAGATGAGCCCGTGAGAGTTCCTGCTTCGCTGGTTACTGGCTGTGTGCCTTTGGACGAGCCTCCAGTTTTCCCAACTGTGAAATAAAGATGTTGATGCCTCTCTTTCAAGGCTGCCATTAGGGTTAGGAAGCATTTAGAAACATTGATCTAAAGGTCACGTTCGAGGGAAAAGATAGAACAATCAGGAAAACTGGAGGACATAAATACCTAAGATTCCCCCCTGTTACCAAGAGTGGGCTTTACATGGGTCCTTAAATCTTCCTAAAAGTCAAAAGAGAAGGGAAACGCAATGGTTTATAAGATTCTGTACCTATAAGATAAACATAGAGCATTGCAGGATAACACCAAGCTCTTCCCTGACTTCCAGATCTGCTCCATACGTACGGTAATCAGGACGAGGGTCTCAGCAGAGAGGTACACAGGCAGATCAATGAAACAGAATAAGAAGTCCTAAACAGACTTGCACAAGAATTGTCAACTGATTTGTGACAAAGGTCCAAAGCAATTCAATAAAGGAAAGACAGTCTTTTCAACAAATGATGCAGAAAATATTGGGCATGGACAAAAACAAAACAAAACAAAACAAAACCAACCTTAGCCTAAACCTCACACCTATACAAGTCAACTCCAAATGGAATGTAGACCCTGCAGTGTGCACCTCTAATCTCAGCAACTCAGGAGGTGAGGAGGAGGGTAGCAAATTCAAGGCCAGAGGTAGCCTGAGCAACCCTGTCTCAAAGGGAAAAATAAAAAATGGTCTGGGGGTGCAGCTCAGTGGTAGGGTGCTTAGGCAAGGTCCTGGGTTCAACTCCTAGTACTGAAAACAAACAAACAAACATAGATTTAAGTGGAAAATTTAAAAAGTTTTAGGAGAAAGCATAGGAAAAAGCATTTAGGAACTCGGTTCAATGAAGAGTTCTTAGACATGACACCAAAGCAGGATCCAGAGAATTAAAAGACTGATAAATAAAGCATTTTCTTTGTAAAATGCTTTGTTAAAGGATTAAAAAGTAAACTATGAGTTAGAAGAAAATATTTGCAAACCACATACCCAACAAAAACTTGTAGGTAACATACATAAAGAACTCTCAAAAGTCCACAGTAAAAAAGCAAAAAGCAAAAATCCAATTAGAAAATGGACAAGAATGGACATTTCAAAACAGTTGTTGTTGTTAGGTGCCGTCAAGTTGGTGTCCAACTCATAGCCACCCTACATACAACAGGTGAAACAGTGTTGTTAGTGTTTCTCTGCTATTCAAAGGGTTTTCAAAGGCAGATTGTTTTTTGGGAGTGGGTTGCCAGATCCTTCTCCCAAGCCTACAGCACCTGGTGTTCAGACACCACAGTGCTAAGACTGCAGGCTGTGTCCATAAAGAGGACATACAAATGGTGAATGAACACAGGGAAAGACGTTCCATGTGGTCAGCCAGTAGGGAAATGCAGTTAAGACCACGAGGAGATGTCATAAATACATCTATTATAATACCTAAAATAAAAGTAGTGACAATACCAAATGCTGACAAGGTTGCGAGCACCTAGATATCCCATACATTGCTGGAGCAAATATAAAGTGGTATGCCCTCTCTAGAAAAGAGTTTGGCAGTTTCCTTAAAAAATGACCCACCAAACACTCCTGCACATTTGTTCCAAAGGAATGATAATTTTTGTCCACACAAAAACCAAAGCATGATTATTCCCAATAGATTTATTCATAACAGCCCCAAATTGGAGAAAACAGAAATGTCCTTCAATAAGTAATCAATGATACATCCATACCATGGAATACTACTCAGCAACAAAAAAGGAACAAAGTCTAAATACATAAAACAATGTGGATGGACCTCAAGGACATTGTGCTGAATGAAAAGAGCCAATCTCAAAAGGTCATGTATTGTGTGATTCCATTTACATAACACTCTCCAAATGTTGAAATTACAGAGACAGAGAGCAGATGAGTATTGGCTAGGAGTTAGGGATGGTAGTTAGAAAGGGAATAGATGTGACTATTAATGGGTTGGCATGATAGCAATCTTCCCAGTGGCAGAAAAGTTCTACATTTTCAAATGGTGGGGCAGTGGTTCCACAAATTTACACGTGTGGTAAAACCCACAGAACTGTACACATACATGATAGCGATATCAATTTCCTGCTTTTGATATACAGTGTAATTACTGCAGTTATATAACAGGGAACCACCTGGAAAAACTGGGTGAAGGATATACAGGACCTCTAAATACTACTTTCCCATGAATTTGTGATTGTTTCAAACCAAAAACAAATTAACGCCCACATGTCTGTCAGCTCATCGTGCTGTGGGGGCTTGAGTGTTGCTGTGACGCTGAAAGCTATGCCACCAGTATCTCAGATACTAGCAGGACCACTCACAGTGGACAGGTTTCAGCTGAGCTTCCAGACTAAGAAAGACTAGAGAGAAGGACTTGGCAGCCCACTCCCAAAACAATTAGCCATTGAAAACCCTATGAACAGCAGAGAAGCACTGTCAAATATGGTACCAGAAAATGAGCCCCCCAGGCTGGAAGGAATTCAAGAAACAAGTGGGAAAGAGTTGCTTCCTCAAAGTAGAGTCGACATTCATGACAGGAGTGAAGTAAAGCCCCTGGGACCTCCTTTTGCCCATGTGGCATGACTCAAAATAAGAAGAAACATAGTGGCTGCAACAATGAGATCAAACATAAAAATACCATGTGCATGGCACACTGTCAGGTAGTGCTTCATTCTGCTGTACTTAGGGTTGTTGTGATTCGGATCCGACTTGACAGCATCTGCTAACATCAGGAAAAGCAAATCATGTTTTCGTCTAGTATTAGGAACCCAGGTGATTTTCTCCTGGAATCCCTCCTAAGGGAGCCTCAAGGATGACAGTAACAACCACCTCCCCAGGACCCTGAAGGATGTGGAGAAGTGTGACCTCACAAGGCATTTCTTCATGGAATCCCTCGAGGATAGAAAATCTGAGTTCACATCAGTGGATTCTCGATGGAAGAACAGGGGTCAAACAGGGAATCCCACTCTGCACAGGGATCTCTGAGGAGTCCCTTTACCCATGAGCACCCCTGGCTTCTCAGTCCCACTGTTCCTGCTCTCAGGCTTGGGTAGAGAATGGGAGGTCTGGGCAGCCAGAACCTCCACATGCAGAAAGGGGGCTGGGAGGTGGTTAAAACCACAGGGCAGGAGGAAAGCAAGCAGAGGGTGCAAAGTGGGAGGGTGAGGGGCGGGGACTGAAGGTCTCCTATATCTCTCTGCAACACCATGACCTATGAAATAGCAAAACCAGAGGTGGCAACAAGAAGCCAGCTCCCATCCTAACAGTCCTTGCTGGGTCTCCCAGAATAGAAGAAGAAGTAGTACCCTGGCGCAGTGGCACATGCCTGTATTCCCAGCAACTCGAGGCTGAGGCAGGAGGATCGCAAGTTCGAGGCCAGAGGCAGCCTATGTAACTTAGTAAGACTCAAAGAATAAAAACTCAAAGAATAAAAAATGGGTGGTGGAGGATGTGTACCCGAGAAGCAGAACATTTGCAAAGTATGCACAAGGTCTTGGGTTCAACTCCCAAGTATGGCAAAAAAAAAAAAAAAAAAAAGAAAAGAAAAGAAAAAAGAAAAAAGAAAAAGAGGTAGTCATTTTCACAAAGAAAAGAGAGCAACCAGGAAGGATGAAAGGTGCTACCTGCACAGTGAAACTTCGGTCACTTTCCTATTTGCTCTGGGTCTGCATCTCTAGGAGAGAAAATAAAAGCTAGGAAGGGCTTGCAGCATCACCTAGCAGGAGAAGGTCCAAGTGGCCTGCGGCCTCCATATTCCCATTGCTCTCTTCCTCCCCTCCACACAAGCAGGTGGCCTCCTGGGAACGCAGCAATAGTGTTCTAAATGCTAGAGAAACGCCACTCCTGCAGGGGAGTGGCCATATCTTCATTCACCAGGTCAGAGAAAGAATTCTCTGGCACAGGCAATGTTTTTATTTTATTTTTTTCAGCACTGTACCACTGAGCTGTGCTCGCAGCTCCCCTTTCATTTTTTATTTTGAGACAGACTCTTGCTAAATAGCGCATTTGCCTTTGGCCTTACTTGTGATCCTCCTGCCCTGGCCTCCCAAGTTGCTGGGATCACAGGCACACACCGCCACGCCTGGCTGGCACAGGGAATCCTATCGAGCACATTTTCCAGATTGCTGAGTTATAGCATTTTTTCCTGAAAACAGAGAGGTTAAGCTCATGATGCCTCCCATGGCTGGGGATCAAAGGCCTCAGAAGTTATGGACACAAGGACAAAGTCCTTTCTCCCGTTTTTGGTCCTCCCAGGTCAGAGGTCACCAAGCCACTTGGGCCAAGCTGTGAGGTTTGCCTGTCCTTCCTCTTCCATGGTCCTCTTCAGTCCTCCACCCATGCTGGGATGCTCCTTCCCCCAACTGAACATCCATGATTTCACTTTGCTGGAGCCTTGGGTGTGGGATTTCCTGAAATCTGGCAGCTGTTACCAGCTCACCACTCCTGCTATAAGATAACTTCTGTTTGGCCTCAAAAGAATGTTTCGTTTTAGGGAGAAACAGATCTCTCTGAGGCCGGCAGGATAAGTTAGCCGCAAAGTCTCCTTCCTACCAATGGGCCGCACCCCCATAATCGCTGAGTGAACCTGTTTTTAATTTAGAGTTCTGGGACCTGAACTGTTCCCTCTGACGGCGATTGTCAATGTAGAGCCTGCTCGTCCTAAGAATCCAGCAAGCCCCAGCCACAGAGATGGTCTACATTAAATCCAAAGGTACCTCTCCTGCAGGTGAGGCTCAAAAAATTCACCCAGCAGCCGGGGGTGCGGCTCAGTGGTAGAGCACTTGCCTAGCATGTGCCAGGCTGTGGGTTCGATCCCCAGCATGGCAAAAAGTAAATAACTCCCCCAAGAGTTGCCAGGCTCTTTAAATGAGACTTAAGAAGGGTGAACAGGCCCAGGCCTCTTAGTTCTGAGAGCATGCAGTGTCCATCCTGCAGACCCTACAGCTCCCTCTGGTCACAGTGGGGACGTGGATGTGAGGCAGCAGAATGGTTAGAGGTGACCATCTCTGCTGTCGGGGTCCTCTGCACTCCACCCCTTCCTGGTTGTATCTCTACATAAAAGCAGCCTCAGGAAGCCTTGCTTTCCTCCTCATGAATGGGAATCATAATAGTGTCCACCTGAGAGAACTGCAAGGAGTACAATGAGTCCATCATTCCTGGTACATTCCCATAGCTCCACTATTGTAGTGAGTTACTATTCCTATTCCCCCACGTGTCTGTCAGCTTGTCGTGCTGTGGGGGCTGGTGTGTTGCTGTGATGCTGAAAGCTGTGCCACTGGTGTTTCAGATACCAGCAGAGTCACCTACGGTAGACAGGTTTCAGCTGAGCTTCCAGACTAAGACAGACTAGGGAGAAGGACCTGTCAGCCCACTCCCGAAACAATGAGCCATTGAAAACCCTATGAATGGTAGAGAAGCACTGTCAAATAGAGTGCCAGAAGATGAGCCCTAGGCTGAAAAGCATTCAAGAAACACTGGGGAAGAGTTGCCTCCTCAAAGTAAATTTTAATGAAGGGAATGGAATAAAGTCTTTGGGACCTCCATTTGCTGAGGTGGTGCAACTCAAAATGAGAGGAAACATAGTGACTGCAACTCTGGGCTCAAACACCAAAAGACGGTGTGCATGTCACAGTGTTGAGTAATGTTTTGTTTTGCTGTACTTAGGGTGCCTATGAGTCAGATCCTACTTGATGGCACTCACAACAACTATTAGTACTATTTTGGACATTATTGTTAACTGTAGTTTCTCTCCGCTAACAACTATGCATCATGGGATTGGTAGAACAATCATTTCTAAATGATATTTGAACATGAAGTCCTGTATGTTGAAGCAAAAATGATCTCAGATTGGCACTGGTCCTAGACAGCCCCTCAGAGTTTACAAAGCCCTTTTCCTATGCCTCACTCCATATCATTCTCACTGAGCCACACTGGGTGGGAACTGTTCATTTAACCCACATATTCAGGTGAGGGCTCTGAGGTCCAGGACAGGTGAGAGACATTTCCCTAAGTCTCCCAGCTAGTAAGGGCTTGAGATGGGACATGGATCTGAGTCCTCTGACTTTATTCCCTTCCCCTAAACCACATGGAATATGGTTTTCTGCAAGAATATCCACAAAGCCACTTTTTTCGTTTATTCCAGCAACAAAGAACCTAGAAAATGACAAATCTCCCTTCAAATAGCAAAGGCCCGGTCATTCCTCCCTTGGGAGGGAAAAGCAGCCTGGAGGGTGACCACCAATGGGATTCTAGATTCCTGACCTGTGGAGAGATAGCCCATCTTGGGCCTGCTTTTGCGCTAAGTGAAGTTAGGTGGAGAGATTCTGTCCAAATTCTACTCTGAGAACTATGGGGCATTGCTAGGCGCAATGGCACACACCTGTAATACCAGTGACTCTGGAGGTGGAGGCAGGGAGGATCCCAGATTCGAGGCCAGAGGCAGCCTATGGAACTGAGCAAGACTTTGTCTCAAGATAAAAATTTTAAAAAGAGGAGTTGTGGGTGCAGTCCAGTGGTAGAGCACTTGCATTACATGTGTGAGGCCTTGGGTTCAACTCCCAAGTGCTGGGGGGGAGGAAGCTATTATGGATCAATCAAAGTGGTGATTAAGAGAATCTGATTTTTCAAAGGCAAGAAAAACTCTTAACTGATATGAGTACTTGAGTCTCTTTGGAGGGTAGTGTCTGACTCATAGCTACCCTATGTTGTTGTTGTAGTTGTTGTTAAGTGCTATTGAGTCGGTAGGACTCACAGTGACCTTCATAGGGTTTTCAATGGCTGATTGTTTCGGGATTGCTTTGGGATTGGGTTGTCAGGTCCTGCTCCCATTTTTGTGGTGCTGGGGACTGAACAGAGGGCCTCAGAGAGTGCAGCACAGCATTCTACCAACTGAGTTAACCCCAGCCGCAGCGACCCTCTGTATAAGAGGCAAAACACTATTGTCAATGCTTCTATGCTATCCATAGGGTTCTCAATGGCTGGTTGTTTCTTTTGGGGAAGTGGGTTTCTGGGTCCTTCTCCCAAGTCTACAGCACCTGGTGTTCCTAGGCAACCTCCCATCCAAGTACTAACCAGGCCCAATCCTTCTTAGCTCCCAAGATCTGACAGGATCAGAAGCCACAGTGCTATGGCTGCAGGCTTTAGGGATGTAGGGCAGGTCTGACTCAGACTTACTCTTCCTCACTCTGTCTGTTGTGGGACAACCACCTCTCCTGTCACTCCTGAGGAAATCCAGAGGGAGGTAGCCCCCACCCTGTCTCCTACCACAACCCCATTCCTTTCAGGCCACTCAAGCCTTGTGCTCACCCCTTCCTTCCAATTCCTAATTTTAAAATATCAAAATTCCTACAATTCTCAGCTGAAACCTTTCCAAAACCCTTTTAACTGGTGGAACTAAAATTGCAGAATGTTCACATCCAGGTCCAGCCAAACGTGAGGATTATTTTAAATTAGTTCAAACTTTCTGTTTTATTTATATTCAACCATGAAATCAACCCAGCCTTTACTTACCGTGGCGTGGGGAAAGAGCAGAACCACTTCCACTGTCAATCATCTGAGTATAAGCAGGTAGGTGGGACCCACTCGGACCTCCAGATTCATTTCTGTTAGGCACGTGTAACCAGCCCACAGAGACCCCCATCCTCCCTTGGTGATCCGGGTTCCTCTTTGCATCGCTGGAGGCTTTATGTGTTTCTGTCTCATGGCATGATTGTGGGAAACAACCTCTGCACCATAATCCCTCCCGGATCCCAAAGTGCCTCTCGGGGAGTACCTTCCTCGGGGCTGGTCAAAACAGGCTAAAAGTGGATTCAAGCATTCTGGGTCCTCTAGCATTTCAGAGCCCAGGGAAGAAGGTGTCCTTATCCTAATACCTGCCCACACTCCATTTTCCCTTCCCTGGCTCCCCACAACCTGCCTGGCCAGAGGCACCTGCTGGGACCTCTCGGAATGCGTCCCCCGAGGCCCGCTGCTTTCCTGGGGCCCTTTGCAGACCAGACGAGCCGGACCCAGCAGGCAGGCGGGTTGCCAGCCTCGAGGGGGAATTCTCGACATCGCTGGAGGCAAGGCTGCCAGGGAGGAGAGCGGAGCCGGCGGGGTCGGGAACATGAAAGCCGGAGGCAGGGGATCGCCGCCTATCCTCCCGCTGCGTCTCTGCGCGCGCACCACGCGGCCCCAGCCAGTCCCTCCGCGAAGTGATCGCCCACGGGGGGCTGAAGGAGCCCCTCGACGGGATCCCCCTCCCCGGAGAGACGGGGCGATGCCCCTACCTGTTGCCCTACCTCTCCATGGAGCGTCGCCCCTATCCGCAGGTCCTTTCATCGCCCAGTTTCTTGGCCCGATCAAGGCGTGCGCGCACTCATACTCACGCACTCGCCCCGCACGCGCCCGGGGTCCAGGGTCCCCTTGCCTGCGGTGCCAGGGCGAGGGATGCGGCCCCCTGATCGCCGCCCCGAGGGCGGAGGAAGAGGGACCCCGCGCGGCCCGAGGCTCGCGGGCTTCGGGCCCCGACGCGGGCGCCCCGGCGTAGGTGCGCCCCGCGCGGCCCGTCCCGCGCCGTCCCGCGGCTCTGCTCACCTTAATGCTACGGAAGACCGAGCGGGGACAGCTGGCGGCCGGGACCGAGGAGGCGCTGCTGCCGCGCGTGCCGGACTCTGGCCCGAGCCCCATGGTGGGCGGCGGGGCGGCGAGGCTCTGCGGGAGCGGCGGGGCGGCCAGGCGTGGCGCGAACTGGGCAAGGGAGCGCGCGCAGAAGTTCTTATAAGTGGCTCCGCCGATGATGAAACGCGCTCCCTCCGCCCTCGCTTCCTCCGCTGTCCTAGGCGCGGGAGCCCCCGCCCGGCCGCCGCCGCCCCCGACAGGTGTCCAAACCCGGCGTCCGCGCCGCGCAAGCCCGGGAGGCGTCGGGGGCCCTGGGGATAGGCTTGGGCTCGGCGAGGCGCCGGGAGGCTCCGCCGCCCCGAGAAGGTCCCGCCGGCCAGAAAGGGGGAGGGCGGGGCAGGTGGGCGACGGGCCCCGGGGAAGACGCGACAGTGGCCGAAAGGGTCAGGAGGCTGCGGGCGGGAGGTCGGGCCTGGGGATAGCGGGTGGGGACCCGCGGGCGGTGACTAGAGGGGACCCAGGAAAGAGTGGGCAGGGCTAGGAGGGTTGGGACAGGAGGGAGCTGGAGGGGATCCGAGGGACGCTGCCCCCCCCCCCCCCGGCAGGAGCCAGGGACTGCAAGGGAGCGCGGGGGGGGGGGTTCCTGGAGCCCAGGGGAGACCGGCACCCCGCCCTCCACCCGGGGAGATTTACTGAGAGGGTCTCTGCTTGTTTGCACTGGAAGCCCACAAACCTGGGCCCTCAGTTCCGGCGATGGCCCAGAGACTCGCTGAGGCTCTGTTTGTGCTGAGGACTGATTTATATTTAAACTGCTCTTTGCACTGAAGGAAGGGCGGGTAATAAGGTGGAGAGGTGGGGGCCTCCCTGGGCTGGACCTGAGCCCTCTGGATCTGAGCCAAGGTAAACTGCATGCGCTGTCAAGTGTCAGCGTGGCTGGGTTGGCCTGGAGCGCTGCGGGCGGGGGTGACAGGAGGGAGGAGGCACAGGACGACCGGGATGCCCCTCAGTGACCTCCTTCTCAGGGCTGGAGAGAACAGTGGGCTTATTTCTCCCCCAAGATATTTTACCCCCAGGACTGGGAGCTCAGAGAAGAGAGAGAAGAAGGTGAGGCATTTCCAGAGGGCAGAGATTCTGTCAAAAGCAGCCCCAGAGAGGAGTCTGGGGCTGGAGTCAAACCTCCTTCTCCCTAATTCCTGTAGTCCCCTGCAAAGTCAACCTCTCCAAGCCCACACTGTTAGGGAGAACACGGTCTTTTCTGGGGTCCATCTTACAGGGCTCCCTGGGAGGGATCCCAGGAAGTCTCAAGAAAACCTTGGTCCTTGGTCTCGTTTATAAATGGTTTTACAAGCAGAGCCAGAATGAAACTTAGAAGATGGTTTATTTTATAATTGAAAGGAAGAGCCCAAGAGCAGATAGGGTTGGGGTGAGCAGGTTGAAGCCTGGGCCAGGAGATGGGAGTGGAGACTATGAGAATATCGGAATGAATTAGGTCAGGGAGTTAGGTCGGGCATGAGGAAAGGGGAGATTGACAGGTTAAAGAGAGAAAGTTACACTTCCTGATATAGAAATCAGAAAGCGGGCAAATCCAGCCGTGAAGATCTATGAACATTGGCATTTATGCTCTGGGTTAGAGGTTGGGGATCGTTTATGTCCATCAATGAGGCTGCAGGCATTTCTGAACATCTATGTAGACTGCAGACAGCTGTGGACATCTGTGGACTTCTGTAGGTCACTCTGACCATTGCTGTGAGCTGCAGACGGCTGGACAGTGCAAACCTCTCTGGATACAGCAGACAGGACACTACCCAGAACTGTGGACATGGAGGATTCTGGACACTGCACTGAGGGGAGGGGCTCTGGGGGGTTTAAGTCCCTATCTCATTAAGGGGACAGATAGGCCTCCTCTCTCTTTGATCTTGTCTTCAGATATGTGGGGTTTCTCCCAGGGCCCAGTCTGGGCTGTAAAACTGGTCTTTCTCTTTATCATAGAGGGAACCTGCTTCAATGGAGAGTCCCTTTCCTGGGCCACAGATGGAGGCACCTGTGGCTTTCATATCCAAATAGAGCAGTGGTTACAGATTACACCATTCATAAAGGTGGTCGAGGTTGCAGACCAAGTTGTCTGACAGAGGGTATTATTCCTAACCACTGTGTCATTTGTAGAGATATTCTCTAGGGGGAAGCACTAGCCAACAGGCCAAAGGCTTTTACACTGATACTCACAGTCCAGGTGGCTGGGAAGCACATGGATGAGTTGGGAGGTGGATGGCTGCAGAGGCCTCGATTCCCTTTCTTCCTATCTATTATATCCTTCTAATAAGCCTGCAGCCATAGCCCTGTGGCTTCAGATCCCATCAGATCTCAGAAGCTAAGCAGAGTTGGACCTGGTTAGTACTTGGATGGGAGACTGCCAGGGAACACCAGGTGCTGTAGGCTTGGGAGAAGGACCTGGCAACCCACTCCCAAAAACCAATCTGCCATTGAAAACCCTATGAATAGCAGAGAAGCACTGACAATAGTGTTTCACCTGTTGTACATAGGGTTGCTATGAGTCGGACACCAACTTGACGGCACCTAACAACAACAACAACAACAACAACAACAACAACAACAACAACAGGAAAAGAAGCCCCTCAATACCCAGGAAGCTGTGACTAAGACAGGCCACAGGCAAGACAAACCACATGGGCCTCTCATTTCTCCCCAAGGCTTGATGCTTTTCCAAACCTAGTCTGGCCCAGCCTGTGTCCAGGGGCTTCTTTGCACCTGCAACTCGAGGACCCTGGACCTAGCAGCATCCAGAAGCTGTTGGCCATCGGTTGGCCTTGGACCACTTCACTCACCTGCAGGGAGAGGGGCATCCAGACAGGCTTTCCAAAACTCTGCAGCGGCCTCAGCCGCACAGCACAGGTGACCTCCAGGGCACCATTCTGTCCATTTGGAGAACGTGGAACATGAGGATGTCTGTCACGTGCAGCACTCGGGGTGGGCCGGGTACAACTGTCACACGTATCATGGATTGTGCCAGGCACTCTTCTGAGCACCGCCCCACTGAGAAGCCTGATTCCGGGCAACCCTGATATTAGCCCTCAGTGACAGGTGTTGTTATGTCCTAGACTTCACAGAGAAGAGTGCCAGACAGGTCAGTTACAAATGGACTGAATGACACCCAGCAAACGACAGGTGGAGCCAGACCCTGACCTCAGCTTTGCCCAACTCCAAAGCCCAGGCGTGAAGTTCTTGCAGCTTCACTGCTCATAAGGAACCAAACGAGAAACAGAAAATGGCCAGGCCAAGGTCACAGGCACAGGAGGGCCACCGTGCAAGAGCTTCTTCCTCAGCCCATATCCTCACCAACCCAGCCTCTCCCACCCACACATTGTCCTGATAGGCAGGTTGGCTTAGGCATTAGCAGGTGGTATGGAGGAAAAGGGGATTGAAAATGGCACCTGCCGCTCGGCCATCATGAAGAAGCCAGGTGCATCTCTGAGGACATTGGAGGGACATTTTCAAATGGATTCCATACCCTACCCCAGCCCCTGAGCCATTTACAAAACAAAGACCCTAGGCCCACATCACACCAGGTACCCAGGGCTGGGCACCAGGGGCTGATGTCACACTGGGTGTGCCCTAGTTTGAATAAACTAGGGGGAACATGTGCCCAGGCTCTCTTCTTCCTCTCTCCTTCCACAAGCTCTTTCTTCCTTTCTCTCTGCTCTTCTCTCTCCAGCAACCACATGCACGGTTCTCCCTTCTCATGGGCCCGCCACCTTCTCTGTCTATCCAAGGCATGTTTCCTGCTAAAAGCCTGCTTGACTCTCCTGTTCTCTCTGGCTTCTTTATCTTCCCTTTGGGAATAGACATCCTTATGCCGAGTCTCCCAGGGACGTTTTTCCAAGTTGCTTTGCAGATCTATCTAAGCTTCTTTAGGTGCCTCCATTTCCCCTATAATTACTTAAAGGTGTACTTTCTTTAATAAATCTATTCTATATGCTCTATCAGAGTGCCTGCAGCCATGGCACTGCGGCGTCAGATCTCGGAAGTTAAGCAGGGTCGGGCCTGGTTAGTACTTGGATGGGAGACTGCCAGGGAACACCAGGTGCTGTAGGTTTGGGAGAAGGACCGGGCAACCCACTCCCAAAAACCAATCTGGCATTGAAAACCCTATGAACAGCAGAGAAGCACTGACAATAGTGTTTCTCTTGTTGTACATAGTGTTGCTGTGAGTCAGACACCAGCTTGAGGCACCTAACAACAACAACATACTCTCTATCAGAACTTCTGTGTCAGGTATAAATTCTTTTATATGCCAGATACAAGGGCCAGGGATTTGCTGCCGGATTCCTGGACTTTCCTCTCTCTGCTCCCCACGAATCTCTGCCTCCTTAGCCAAGACCTCTGCCTGCTGTCGGGACCAGCATCAACTCCAAAGGAAAAACTTATTCAGAAAGGCGACACAAGTGGAGTTCGGCTAAATGTAGCGGAGATCCAAACAAAGTGACTTAAATGAGATCCATTTGTTTGGCATAAAAAGAGTTCTGCTAGTAGGTGGGCTGAGGGCTGTGACCGGGGCCCCCTCAGAATGCCTCAGTGTGCAGCTCTCATCCCTGTGGCTGATTCATCATCACAACATGGCTGCCACACCTTCTACCTCCTCTCTTGTCTCCAGGAAAAGGAAAGAAATGGGAGACAGGAAACGGGAACAGGCCAGGCTCACATCAGAGAAGCAAATTTTCTATCTGCTGGAACTGCTTCTCCTTACAGCTTGCTGGTCAACACTGGGTCACGCAGCTACCCTCTGCGAAGGATGCCAAGAAATGCAATTAACAGAAATGCTTCCTCCCAAACAAAATTGAGGCTCTGTTAGGGAAAAGAAGAGAAAGGACACTGTGGATTCAACTCTCTACACATACCGTGACACAGTTCCTTAAAAGAGCACCCCTAGGGGCTGTCTCCCACCCTTTCCATCCTTTGATTTCAGCAAATATTTCCTAGCACTGTTAACTGGGGATTCACAGGGAGCAGAGAGAACATAGGTCTGGGAATCTGGGAACATGACCCTGGTTCTTGTATCCAGCACATGAATGAATTTACACCTGACACAGAAGTTATAGTAGAGAGTATAGATAAGGTGTATTAAAAGACGGTACACTATTTAGTGTACTGGGCTCCCTAGGTGAATCTGCAGAAGGATATTTCTATTCCCCAGGGAAAAGTGAAGTCAGAACAGAGTTAAGCAGGCTTCTAGAGGGAAAAGTACCTTAGCTAGACAGAGAAGATAGTGGGCCAAGAGAAGAGAGGTAGCATGTGTTTGCTAGAAAAAGAAGAGCAAAGGGTAACAACTGGAGAAGAAAGAGGAAAAAAAGAAAGTCAGAAGGAAAGAAAGAAAGAAAGGAAGGAAGGAAGGAAGGAAGGAAGGAAGGAAGGAAGGAAGAAAGAAGAAAGAGAAGGATAGGCACGTTTCCCCTAGTCTTATTTGAACTGCAGGCCCAGCGTGACCCAGGGCTGGACACCCTCTGTGAAATAAGTCTGAGGTCTTTGTTTTGTAAATGGTCAATGGGTTGGATTAGTGTGGGGCCCATTAGAAAATGTTCTTCCAATATTCTCAGAGATGCACATGGCTGCATCAGTCATGGCCAAAGGGCAGGAGTCAATTTTAATCCCCTTTTCTTCCATACTGCCCGCTAATGCCTAAGCTAACCTGCCTACCCGCGTGCGCGCGCGCACACATACACACACGCACACACCCCAAGGCATAAGAACAGCACCTGACTTCAAAGCCTCTCTGGTCTCAGGGTGCGGACAGAGGAGAGAAAGCGTCAGCGTGATGCAGAGCGCCATTGTCCCTAGCTTCTGTGGGAGCGTGGAAGAGGGGCCCCAACTCGCCAGGGGCACTCACCAAGTGGAGCCCTGACAGACTCGGAGGATTAGGGCAGAGGAGGATAAATCTGCTCCCTGGTGTTATTTGGGCTGGATCACAAAGTCAAGGCACACTGAGGCAAAGCACTGGAACACTGGGTGGCATTCGAAGAATACAGGCCTCATGCCGGGCACAAAGGGGCAGCCATCAAAGGCTTCTGAACAGCAGATGACCTGGGCTGTTTTGCAGTTTCTCTGGCAGCCAGGAGAGAGAGGAATGGGGCAGGGTGTGACAGGCACCCCAGGAGCTGATGTGGACCCGGACTGTGGGGGCGGGGGGGGGGGGGGCGAGGCTCAAGGACCATTGACAGGAGGTGGCATCGGCATGTTGGTGAGGGAGCATGGGGTGGTGACTCCAAAGATCCAGCTTGTGTGACCAACAGTGAGGCTGCCGAGTGGTTACAGAGGGGGCCCAGGAAGACCAGCAGCTGTGGGGTGAAGCCAGCGAATCCCCATGGGCTCACTTTGAGTTCAAACAGCCTGGACTATGTGCAGGTCAAGAAGGCAGCAGGCAGATGGTTGTGCAGGTGCAGAGCCAGGAGCAGACACTGGGCTCCAGATAGGGCTTGGGGGTGGCACAGGGAGGGTCTAGGACACCTCAGGACTCTTCCTGAGGCTCCCAGCAGTGGTACTGGAGATTCCCAGGCAGCGGAGAGAGGCAGATGCTAGAATCAGGCAGCAATACCTTGGTCCTTATATCCAGTGCATAAAAGAATTTATATCAGATCCAGAAGTTATGATACAGAGTATAGAATAGGTTTATTAAAGACAGTACACCTTTAAGGAATTACAAGGGAAATGGAGGCACCTAAAGAAGCTTAGATAGATCTGCAAAGCAACTTGGAAAAACGTCCCTGGGAGACTCGGCATAAGGATGTCTATTCCCAAAGGGAAGATAAAGAAGCCAGAGAGAACAGGAGAGTCAAGCAGGCTTTCAGCAGGAAACATGCCTTGGATAGACAGAGAAGATGGCGGGCCCATGAGAAGGGAGAACCGTGCATGTGGTTGCTGGAGAGAGAAGAGCAGAGAGAAAGGAAGAAAGAGCTTGTGGAAGGAGAGAGGAAGAAGAGAGCCTGGGCACATGTTCCCCCTAGTTTATTCAAACTAGGGCACACCCAGTGTGACATCAGCCCCTGGTGCCCAGCCCTGGGTGCCTGGTATGATGTGGGCCTAGGGTCTTTGTTTTGTAAATGGCTCAGGGGCTGGGGTAGGGTATGGAATCCATTTGAAAATGTCCCTCCAATGTCCTCAGAGATGCACCTGGCTTCTTCATGATGGCCGAGCGGCAGGTGCCATTTTCAATCCCCTTTTCCTCCATACCACCTGCTAATGCCTAAGCCAACCTGCCCATATTGGGAGTGTGTTGGTGAGTAGGTCCAGGATGGGTCTCTGGGCAGGAGATGGAGCCAGAGAGAAGGGGTATACCCCAGGGGAGAGGTGTGATGGTGGGGCCCAGAGATCCTGTTTCCAAGAGGAGGAGGGAGGGGTGCAGAGAATGGTGGACCTGAGGATCAGCGGGGCTGGTGAAGCCTGGCATTGAGGACTGGGGCAAGGGTGTTTCTAGTGGGTCACGTGGGCAGAGGCCACACTCTGTGGGCTGAGGAGGAACTGGAAGGGAGACAGTGCAAACACACACTGTGTTCCTGCCTTGATTATCACAGGTCACAGGTGGGACAGTACGGTTGGTGACTAAGGCTCTGGACTTCGTAGTCTGACAAAGAAGCTGACTTTACCCCAGCAGGGCTGCCTTAGAGAGCTGGCTTAACCTCTCAGATCCCGAGTGCCCTCTGGCTCCTGCAGATAGGAATGCCCTTCTCGCACAGCTGTGCTGCAGTTGTGTGAGATGACCCCGGGTGCGTGTTGCGCGGCAAGGGCTCAGGGTGGCACTGATGTCTGTAAACTTCCCTCTGTCTCTTCCTCCGACTCAGTGAGCTCCGTGAAGACAAAGCCTCCGAGTCAGTTCTTTGTGCCTCCCTTTTGGCTGGCCCTTGCGGTTGCTTCACAATGTTTATGAAATGAAATTAAGCTGAAATGAATTCCAAAAGGACCCCAGTGACTGCGGCAGGCCTCTCTGCCTCTGAGGCCTCCGGGCCATTGTTTTCTCGGTCGCCACCCATCCCTGGAGGCCTTGTCTGTTCTCACTGGTAACTGGCCATGGACTTGGTGGTGGGTCCGTCCACGCGTGGGCCACGCTGCCCACCCCTGCAGCAACTGAGGAAGGTCCCTTGGGCAATTTGGATACCTGAATGTAACCATGGATGAACTCTGGCTGCCTGGCTCTTTGTGCCCACCTGCCAGTGGGGTGTGGGGGAGGGAGTCCCTGATGAATGCGTGTGCCCCAGTTGGAGGACATCTCCAAAGCCAAGGCCTCCATCTTTGTCCCCACCCCTGTGGCCCACCCTGGCCACTATTTTCCATTTTTATTTAGCATACAGCTAACAGTCTTTGCTGGATACTGACACAATATCGCTTCATTTAATCCTCCAAACGACCCAAGGAGAGGTTACTTTACTAATGCCGTTAGACTTTTGGAGAAATTGAGGCACATAGAGGTACAATAATGTGGTCAGCCACAGAGCTCTTATGTGGCAGAGCCCAGAGGTAGATGCAGACAGACAGGTGCTGAATCGAGGCTCCTGGGGGACTCTTGCGCACAGGGATTGAGCCACAGCCTGTGGGCAGGCCAAGTCCAATGCGGCCCTGTGGGGTGACCGTTCAGGGGTCAGAAGCCTGCCTCGATGCCCTGCCTCCTCGGAAGACCTTGCCTCCTGGAGATGCTCCTTCCCCCAGCAGCACACCCAACCTGGTGAGTTCTCCGTAAGTGACGGTCAGAGGCATAAGGCTGGGCACAGCCCTTGCTAGGTCCTGCTCCTGCCTGCTCAGTGCAGTCCAGCTCCCCAGCATAGGTTTCTGCAGCGCCTTCTGCAGGCTGTTACCTGCCCCAGCACCCAGGCACACCTCCTTCAGCTCCCTCCCCAGATAATGCAGTGTGGTAAGGGAGGGGCCCAAGGGTACCCTGCCTCCTGGAACCCCAGCTGCTCTGCTTTCCCCCTCTGTGATGCACCCATGCCCGGCACAGCACCTAGCACAGGCCCATGGGGTTTCCATTGTCTTTTGGGATGACTTCCTCAGGGTCTGGCTCTGCTCTGCCAGCTCCCAGGCACAGTCTGCGGAGGTTACTCCCTGCTTTGGCAGGAAAAGGGAAACTTCAACAGGCCTCGTCCCACACCCCATCGAAGCCGAGCCCCTCACCAGCCTCCTCCCTGTAGGGGAGGACCCAGCCTGGCCTCCTCTGTGCCCACCTGGGCTCAGGTCAGACCCCCCGCCTGTTCTAGGATATGCCAGCTCATAGCCACACCTGTGAGAAAGTCAGCTCCCCACAGGCTTTCTGCTGTCGCTCAAGGCAGCTGCAGGGAGCACCTAGGATGTCATCAGTCCTGTGGGCTCCAGGTTGCCCAGTGGACAGAGAACCGTGGTTTCTTTCTCCGCCATGATGCTTGTTTTCTAACTGCTTGGTAATCAAGTTTACCTTGTCCTCTTTCAAAAACAATGTGCTTTCTTTTAAGTCTTCAAGGAGAGTGACATTTCTGTTTAATTCACCTATTCTCCCATGCCCCCCTTTTTCAATTCTGCTGAATTTTCTACTCTTTCTCATCCTTTCCCATAAGCATGATTTCATCTAAAAACCACAGTACACCCTTGGTGTCCTACTTTTTATGATATACTTCATTCCACGTGGGAGGGATTCTTCTTCACCATCTTGTAAATGGCACGACCAGGAGTTACTTAAATCGCCTGCTGGTATTAAAAGTTGGGGATGCCTCTGACTTTCATGTTTTACAAATAATGACTTTATGGATATATATATATATATATATATATATATATATATGTATATATGTATATATATATATATATATCTCCAGCCATAACGCTCTGGCATCTGATCCTGCCTGATCTCAGAAGCTAAGTAGAGTCGGCCTGCTTAATCCTTAGATGGGAGACCACCTGGGAATACCAGGTGCTGCAGGCTAGGGAGAAGGACCTGGCAACCCACTCCTAAAACAATCCACCATTGAAAACCCTAGGAATAGCAGAGAAGCACTGACAATATTGCCGGCCATGACACAGTATTGGGTAGCGTTTTGTTTGTACACAGGGTCGCTATGAGTTGGACCCAACTTGAGGGCACCTAACGACAAATCTGTGTGTATATATATACATATATATTTAATTAATTTTTTTTCAGTACTGGGAAATTGAATGCAGAGCTCCGCATCTGCTTCTCCAAGTGCTCTACCACTGAGCTAAACCCCCAGCCCATTGTTTACTTTTTATTTTGAGACAGAGTCTCACTAAGTTACACAGGCTGCCTCTGGCTTTGAAGCTGCAAATCCTCCTGCCTCTGTGCACCCCTATGCCTGACTTCGATGGATAATTTTCTTTTCTTGGAGAATCCTCTGCCATAGTACTTTTGATTGCCCATAGCCTCATCACAAAGTTCAGCCGGTGGGATGATTCTAGAGTTTTCTTTGCACTTCCTCTGCTGCCTTTGTCAGTAGGTCTCTTGTTCCTAATGGCGACACCCTACTGGTCTCCATGGAGGAAGGCCAGCACTCCAGGGGGAGTGGCATGACTGAGCCACCCATGGAGGACCTCCCAGGGCCTGCTGGCTGGTGGAGGGGGGATTTGCCTTATCCCCAATGGCCCAGATAAAGCTCTGACACTCAGAGAACCTCCCCAACCCACTTCACTCCCCAGCCTGCTTAAGGCTGACCAAGGATATAACGGGGTGTGGCTGCCTTGGTCCCCCAAACTCCCACCTCCACCAGGTTCTGAAGGACTCAGCACGTGGGACTGTGGGTCGGAGACCTTGTGTGGTTGCCCCCCAGTGTGAGCCGGATTCCTCCTTCCCATGCTCCAGGCACTGGACTTTGTGATCCAAAGGGGGGCTGCCATCTTGTCTGCCTCAGCACCATCAGCTCACAGCTGTGTCACGTACCTCTTGGTGCAGCTGTTCTGGGGTGTGACCTGGACTTGCAGCCCTCAGCAGTGATCACCATTACTGGTGGTGTGGCTTTCTCACGAATTCGGAAACCTTTCCCCCCTCCAGCCCCCTGTTCTGTCCCCTACTGCTCCCCACTTTCCTCTGGAGATCCTGCCTTTTCCAGGCCTTGGCGGACGCTGTTGTTGTTGTTAGGTGCCATGGAGTCGGGGCTGACTCATAGCGAAGCTCATAGGGTTTTTGATGGCTGATTATTTCGGGATTGCTTCGGGAGTGGATCACCAGGTCCTTCTCCCATTTGGTGGACTCTGTAGCTGATATGATCTCCTCCCAGGCCCCTACTGTCTCCTCTCCTCCCTGAAACTTCCCCTCTGCTTGTACATGAGGAAGACAGAGTCTCAGTGCCAGCTCCCGAATTTCATTGCTTTTCCCAGGGGCCGGAGCTCTGAGTGCCATTATGGTGGCAGTATGCATGTGTGCACATGTGCACGTGCACACACACACAAACGTGCACACACACACACACACACACACACACCCTTTCTTTGCCCATAGGCTTCCTTGAAGTTCTCTTGGCACTCAATGGCTAGGGATGCATGTTTGTGAGCTCTCTCTCTCTCTGTCTCTCTCTGTCTCTCTCTGTCTCTGTCTCTCTCTCTCTCTCTCTCTCTTTCTCTTTCTCCCTCTCTTCTCTCTCCCCCTCTCTCTCCATTCTCTCCTTAAATCTTTTCCCCTAGGCCACAACAGAGTCATTTCCCAGAAGCCCTCATAAGGAGGAGCTCTTAGCATCTTCATCCACTTCCTGGCTCCCCCACAACCCCTGTATTAGCTCCTGTGATCACTCCAGAGGAGCCGGTGTCCCACCCCATGTCCTGTCCTCAATTCCAAACTTGGGTCTGGGCTTCTCTGACCTTTGCTCCTCAGCCTTGCCCCTTGAGTCCCTTTGCTGGACACCCTTTCTTTGTGCTGACTGTGGCCAGACTGTGGCCTCCTGGCTTCCTGAAAGGGCCCCCGGCTCCCTGCTTCCCACCCCCCGCCGCTCAGCACTCTGTCCAACGCCCCCCCCCCCAGGGCATTGAGTCCTGAGCAGGTGCCCTGCCTTGAGGCGCATGCGCCCTGCTGCCTGTTTGGACTGACTCAGTTATCAGGTGGCTTGTGAGCCTTCAGGGCAGGGACCAAGTGCAAACACCAGTGCAGATAGCCGGATGCGCCACAGGGGCAGGCGGGATCTGTCAGAAGCGCTGGCCTCCCCTGCCTTTCCTGGCGAGGGCTGGAGGGGGACACTCTTACTGCTTATCTTTTTCCCCAGTTGAGCGAAGCTAGAGGTCTGGGGTGCTGGACAGTCAGTGGTTCCTTGCTCCCCTTCCTGCAGCAGCACCTGCTCTGCTGCCTCGTCCTCTCCCTGTCTTAGCCCTGGCCCTCACCCCCACAAGGCTCCCCCAGGCAGCATCAGCTCTGCTCTCTCAGAACCTCTAAAAGCTCCATGGGGCCCTTCAATGGGGCCTGGGCCTTATAGGTCCTCTGAGTCACCCACCTGCTGAGGTAAATGAAGCCAGGCCTCCTCCCGGCTGAGGGTCACCGAAGGGAGCGCCTGGGGGTGTGGCCTGCTGCAGGGGACTCGGAAGGGAATGCCCAGCTGGCAAGAGAGGACAGTGACTAGGGAAGCTTCTGGCCACATCACGTAATACTGAGCCCACAGGGAACGCTGGGCTCCCCGGCCCCCTGCCATAGTAGTAGGAATGACTGTCAGTGAGGTGGATGCCTACTGTCTGCCCCTCCCCACATCTGCGCCTTTGGTGGTAAAAGCACTCTGACCCTCCTTTGTAGTACCCGCTCCCTATTTTCAGGTTAGGAAGTGTCGTGGGTAGAGGCCAACCAGGGGAGGAGGGCGTGGCCCCGGCCCCGGGGCTCTGTGGAGCAGTCAGGACAACATGCTTTCTCCTATGGCTGCCAGTAGCAGGGGCACCCACCCCAGTGTCAGCGTCTTAGGGAGAATCTTCCCTAGGATGGGGCCACCAGAGGAGTGGACAGGAGGGATGGAGGCCACATGGTCTGTGGCTCCAGGTCCCCCATAGGCCACTGCATCCAGACTTTGCAATTCTGTGAGCCAACAAATTCCCTTTCTGATGGAAGTTTCTTCACAGAGCTGGATTGCCTGTTGCCACCTTCCAAAGGTTCTGATGAATCCAGTTGGCCAAGAGTTGGGCAACACCAGGCAGTGTACACAGCAGCCTCCAGGCGGGCATCCTATTCCCTTGGCTTCTGCCATGTAAGGCAGGTCTGGTGGTGTTATCTCCATTTCAAGAAAGGTAAACTGAGGCTGGAAAATAAGGGTGACCCATGCCAGTAAGTACCTGCAGCTGTAGCCCTGTGGCATCCGATCCAGTCAGATCTCGGAAGCTAAGCCAGGTCGGGCCTGGTTAGTACTTGGATGGGAGACCGCCTGGGAACACCAGATACTGCAGGCTTGGGAGAAGGACCTGGCAACCCACTCCCAATAATCAATCTGCCATTGAAAACCCTATGAACAGCAGAGAAGCACTGACAATAATGTCTCGCCTGTTGTATGTAGAGTCGCCATGAGTCGGATACCGACTCAACGGCACCTAACAACAACAACAGCATGCCAGTAAGTGGTCAGTGTGACCTGGCACCCAAGTCTTGTGAACACAGATGACCCATCTTCCAAGTCTCACCCATCAAGGAGCCACTAGGCCTAGCTGGGCTCAGGCTATGACAGCTCAGGTGGCTCTAAGGGCTGAGGCAGGACCATCCTACCCCTCGGGGAGACGGCTGAGCTGCAAAGGGCTGCAAAACACGTAGGGAACCCACTCCATGGGTTGCACATGGCACTAAAAACTATGCTCTTGGAGAATGTGTAACGAGGAAAACATCTTATATCATGACCTCAGGTAAAAGATAAATCTGTGTATTACATGACACACACACACACACAAAAAAAAACCAATTGCAATTATGGTCTTCCAAAAGCTGTCGCAGAGTTTAGAATCAGAAAGAAGTACAGCAAAATGTTAATACATGTTGTCTTTCCACAGTGGGAATGTATTTTTTATTTCATTTTTCCATATCTTTCTAGTTTTCTAGTAAATATTATTTTATAATGAAAGGATGCAACTTTGAAATGAAAGAAATATGAAAGAAATATAATAAGCATGATAAAAGCAAGAGAAGGGAGAAATCAATTGCATGGCAGTTTCTTATCAGTACCAGTTTTATTGACTGATTGATTTTCCCAGTAATTTTATTTTGTTAGTAATTTTAATTGTGCAACTTAATGGCCATCAGTTTTAGAATCAAAGTCCATCACCATGAGCCCCATGTCTGATGGGTGTCAGGGAAGAGTCTTGTCCTGCCTGGACTCCATGTGGCTTTGCAGAAATCACTGCTCTTCTCTGTGCAATGGGGGGCACAGGGACGGCCTCCAGTGCTGATGTTCCAGGCATTGCATCTGCCCCAAATCACCATTTTCTCTGCCCTCCTGTGACAGCTCACCCCCTGGAGCACACATTAAGCAGCCAGAAAGCACCACTGCTCCAGCGTCAGCCCCTCCTGGTGACAGTGGCTCATGTTTCCAGATCCCTTGCCTACATCCCAGACACAGCTGCCTGCCACCTGCTGCCCAGCCTGTGTGGAGCTCCCCTCCCTATGCCCCTTTCACAGAGGAGAAAACTGAGGTTCAGAGAGGTGAACCACAAGCCCTCAGTCACAGAACTAGCCAGGAGCAGGGCTAGAACATGAGCTGCAGCCCAGCTGATTCCAAAGTCCAAGCCACTGGCCATGCAGTGGCATTACCTCTATTCCAGAAAGTTCCTGAGTGACTTCTTTATTTCACAAATATTTACTGAGCACCCGTTATGCATCTGGCATGATTCTTGCTTGTACAGGAAACACAGAGGAACTCTGAGACCCCAGCTCATTCTAGCAGCTCTTACATACCTCAGCGGTCTCAAATGGCAGCGTGTGTACTCTGCTGGAGACACAGGGCTATCCCAAGGGCAGTGAGCAGAGCGTATTGCCATTTTTCTTTGTAGCTCTTTTCTATCTAATACTTTTTAATTTTGCTTTTTATAAATTTTATAATCTGCATAACATATTGCTATAGCAACTTCCATATCAAACATATGCTACATCTTTGACTCTTTCCTTTCCCCATGCCACATCCCATGACCTTAGCTACCACCTGCTGCTAGTGACTCCCAGCCATCTTTCCCTAACCCAGACTCTCCCTGCCCTCTGAACCTTATACCTGGAGCCTCTGGCCTGACCATTCCAACAGCCCACTGGTGCCTGGGCCACAGCTGAGCTCAGCCCTCTGCCTCCTCACACCTCTGCAGTCTCTCGTGGATGGATGCAATATGTACCAGCAACTCCAAGGCGGGGATCTTTGAGTCTTGCTTGATGTCCCAACAGCCAAGGAGGTGAAATACGGTTGTCTCTGCTTCCCTGCAGTCAACCAGCACCGCCATGCCTCAATCATCTTCCTGACATACAGACAGATGAATAGTAACCTAACGTTGTATCAGCCTGCAGCTGCACCACTGTGGTGTCCAATCCCATCAGATCTCTGAAGCTAAGCAGGTTCAGGCCTGGTTAGCCCTTGGAAGGGAGAATACCTGGGAACACCAGGTGCCGTAGGCTTGGGAAAAGGACCTGGCAGCCCACTCCCAAAAATCGGTCAGCCACTGAAAACCCTAGGAATAGCAGAGAAGCACTGACAATAGTGTTTTGCCTGTTGTAAATAAGGTTGCTATGAGTCAGACACTGACTCAAAGGTGCCTAAAACCACCACCACCACTACACCATACTACATCACCAGAAGGACGTGGCAGCCCATTCCCAAAGCAATCCAGAAACAATCAGCCATTGAAAACCCTATGAGGGCCGCTATGAGTCTTACCCGACTTGACGCACCTAACAAGAACAACAACACTTCATTAAGTATGTGTGCAACTCCCCTAACTTCATCTCTTCATGAAAACATTGGGTCGCCTCACATCATCACGGGGAGAAGAGTGAATGCAATACAGTGCAATCCTTTGAGAGAGCATGAGAGAGAAAGAAAGAGACCACATCCATGCAACTTTTCTCACAGTATATTGTAATTGTTGTTGTTGTTAGGTGCTGTCGAGTTGGTCTCTGACTCATAGCGACCCTGTGTACAACAGATGAAACACTATTGTCAGTGCTTCTCTGCTGTTCATAGGGTTTTCAATGGCAGATTGATTTTTGGGAGAGGGTTGCCAGGTCCTTCTCCCAAGCCTACAGTATCTGGTGTTCCCTGGCGGTCTCCTATCCGAGTACTAACCAAGCCCGACCCTGCTTACCTTCCAAGATCTGACAGGATTGGATGCCACAGGGCTACGGCTGCAGACTATTGTTGTAATAGTTCCATTTTATTATTGCAAGTCTTTTGCTGTGCCTAATGATAAGTTAGTCTTTATCATAGATCAGTATCTGTTGGGATCCAAGATAGGAACACTATAATGAGAGCCTATCTGGCCCACCTGGAGGACTGATATCTATCCTCCAGGTGAGGTGACCCTTGTCCTACATTCTGGTCCCTCTGGGCATCGAGTGAGCCAAGATGGCCCCTGAGGTATGGCAACATCTCAAACTCCCCTGGTACCTAATTGGTCACTCCAGATCCATCCCTGTCCCTTGACTGGCTGCTAAGGGAAACCCCCCTAGTTGATCCAAATGTGACATCCTGTTCACCCCAAAATTAGCATACCAACCCTGATTGATTCAGCCTCCCTGCGTGAGCACCTGTATGATTGGCTAAGTCCCAGAGACTGTCCATTAAGACTGCTAGGGTAGTTCTAAACTGCCCCCCAAAAGTGCATATAAGGAAGGCTTGCTGGCCCTGGGAAGTTCTGATTCCCTATCAGCATCCTGCCATGGATCATCCATCATCCCTGTCATCAGAGATAGAGACCGAGACTGAAGGAGAAGAGCCACCCTGCCAGAACTTCAATCAAGCTGAGGACAGCCTCTACCAGGCCCAGTGCAAGAGGCAGAAGTTGAGGATATCCCCTTGGCCCAGCACCCAGGGACAGAAGCTGAGGATAGTCTTCGGGCCCAGTGCCAGAGACAGAAGAGCTCCTGGTTCCTGCTGTTCCTGTCCCTGCCTGTTCCTGTGTTCCTGAGTTCCTGATCCTGTGTTCCTGCTTACCTTGGTTTTCCTGTTCCTGCACAATAAAGTTCTCCAGTTCTTTACCCTTTCCAGCCTACCTCTCGGAGCCTTTGTGCTTGCCACTGGTGACCAGACCAGTCTAGTGAGGTGACCCTGAGCCGCTGGCCAGCTGTACCCTGACAGGTATCTACAGGAAAACACATAGTATATATAAGGTTCAGTACTGTCTGAAGTTTCAGGCATCTGCTTGTGTCTTGGGAGATAACCCCTGCAGCCAAGGGGACTACTGTGTCACAAACAGTAGTGATGATGCCGGCATATCACCTGGGCTGACATAAGTCAGTCTTTGGAACTGGGCTAGAGTACCAGAAGCATGGATCTCATTGCTTAGACTGTGATGATGATGATGATAATGATAATGATGATGATGATGATGATGATTGCAGTACTTGGAGGTTGAACCTAGGGCCTTGCACATACTTTGCAAGTGCTCTACCACTGGGTTGCGCCCCCAGCCCATTTTCTTTTTTATCTTGAGATAGCGTCTTGCTAAGTTGCACAGGCTGCCTCTGGCCTCGACCCTGTGATCCTCCTGCCTCCGCCTCCCAAGTGTGAGCCACTGAGGCTGGCCAGACTGTGAGGTTTCTAAAGGGCATTGCCTAATGCAAAGGACGGTAGCCCATATGAGACCTCTCTGGACCTTGTGCTACTCCCAATCACTTCCTTTTTCTATCTTTTAAAAAGCCATCATGTGGAAGTGCCCACTTCCCTTAGAAGTTAGCTTATCTATATTTTCCGGCCTCTTGTAAACTTCCATAGACTTCTCTCTTTATCTAGAAACTTTACTACAGGGGGGAAGGGAAGTTTCAGCCTTCTTGTGTTGCACAGGATGGACAGCTGTCAGATGATTCCCATTCCAGCTGCAATTTACTTCCTCCGTTCTGGGGTGTCTGAACCCTGGAAATACCATAAATGAGATATAGCTCATGTGTCAAAGGTAGCCCTGTGCCAATTACATGAGATCTGTCCCCTTAGCTAGCCTAACTTTGATCTCATGGTGTAAGGTAGTCGTCTGTCCCTGCCCTTACTTCAGTTTACCTTACAGAACTCTCCTTCTCCCTATTCCTGAGAAGTGTCATGGGTCATGGGATCTCTATGGAGCACATCTCAGGTTTCATTCACCTTGGCCACTCCACCATCTGTGCATTGTGGGACTTCAGTGAGACCTGGGAATAGAGAGGCCAGTGGGCATGAGCAGGACTCTGAGGACCCCCAAGCCTCAGCCACTGACTGAACATGGGGATCTGGCCTGTGCGGGTGGGAGGAGTCAGTCTTTAGGCAACCATGGTTCCCATACTTGAGTGTGCACAGAAGCCCTGGGAGCTTGCTCACCCCCCACCTCACTGGGCCCTGCCTACAGTTTTTGGCTCAGAAGGTCTGGAGTAGGACCTCTGCATTTCTACGAAGATCCTAGGAACCACTGTGGCCCAACAACCAAATTTTTAGAACCACATTTATTTTGTTTTAGAGGAATGCACCTTGTGCTGAACCTTCTCAATAAGTACTGCAGTTCCTATGTGAGAGGCCTATTCCTGGCCTGGCTGGAGGGATGGTTTGACCGCCCTGTTGGCTTAGCCAGTGATTATGAGTCCTTTCTCCTCAATTCGTTCTTATGCCTAGGCTTACGTGTCCAACTTATTTTTCACCATTGTTGCCGTGGCTTTGTTGTTGAGTGCTGTCGAGTTGGATCTGACTCATGTCAATCCTACGTAGAACAGAACAAAACATTCCCCAACACTGGGTCATGCACACTATCTTTTTATGTTTGAGCCCATTGTTGTAGCCACTATGTTTCTTTTCATTTTGAGTACTGCCACATCAGCAAAAGGAGGTCCCAGAGGCTTTGCTCTATTCCCATCATGAAGGTCAACTCTACTTTGAGGAGGCAACTCTTCTCCAATCATTTCTAGATTGCTTTCCAGCCAGGGGGTGGGGGGTAGGGGAGCTCATTTTCTATCACTATATTTGACAGTGTTTCTGTGGTATTCATAGGGCTTTCAATGGCTAATGGTTTCAGTAGTGGGCTGCTGAGACCTTCTCCCTAGTCTGTCTTAGTCTGGAAGCTCAGCTGAAACCTGTCCACCATGGGTGACTCTCCTGGTATCTGAAATACCTGTGGCCCAGCTTCCAGCCTCGCAGCAACATGCAAGTCCCCACAGCACGATAAGCTGACAGGCCCATGGGGGTGTTGCTATGTCTGGAGAGCCAAAAAATGGGCATGAGCCACATGCAAGGGATAGGCAAGTGTCCACAATAGACACCAGAAGGGTGCTCTGCAGGTGCTCTGCCTGCGCCCACCCACCCCGAGTCAGACGTTCCTTGCGTGGCTGTTGCGTTTTCTCCAGGTGTTTAAAGAGGACACAAAGCCTTTCTTCCACAAAGGCCTCCAGTGGCTCCAAGTTGCACTCAGCGTGCGCTCTCAGATTCCTTCGGCTCCTCTGAACTCCCCTGCAGCACCCACACACTAGGCTGAGAGAAGGACTGTCCACTCTCCGAGGCACCAGCCCCGGAGATGAAACGGAATAAACGTATGTGCTGATGCAGAAGCCTGCGGGCAGCCTCTACACCAAGGCCAGCGTCTGTTGCGGTCCGCCTGGCTCCTTCCTCTCTGCCCTCTGTGTGTGCGAGGAACTAAATCCCCAGATTTTTCCTTGAGTTCTTTGCCAAATGCCTGCCCTGTTTTCCACAGTCACCAGGGGCTGATCCTATCTGCACAGGAGGAAGGCGGCCGGTTCTCAGAGGGCTGAAGGCACAAGGTCTCACGAATGAAAAGCTGCGGGGGCAGGGATTAGGTTTCCTTGGACGAAGACTAAAAATATTTTATATTTTCTTTGGTAAATACTGTAAGAAAATGGTACTCACTTCCTGCTCAAGGCCCAGATCTGATTGAATCAGTCAAAACAGCCACACTTTAATAAAGCCTGTGGCACAGGGCCTGGATCATCGCCTGGCCTTCCAAAGGTGCTAGATAAGTATCTGTGGAAGATAATGAACGAATGCGTTCATTCCAGACTCATCTGTCCACTGCAGAAGAGCTGATCCTATCCTGGCTCCTCTCATCTGAGGGGAGTCTTTCCTGTTTCTTTCAATCCTTCTCTCTCTTAAGATCTCATACTGGGCATAAGATAGACTCTCCGTTCTCCTGCAGCTGGCTGCCAGGGAAGAAGAGAAACATCACTCAGCAATTCGCAAATGAGAACTCCAGTCCCTCTCCTCCACCGCCCTCATTCCCACCTTCTGTGGTCCCCAGCAGGATGCACGTGTCCAGGGCTCCCTACCCTTCTCTGGATGACCAGGAAGCTGCAAGGGAGGACTATGCCCTAATTACTATGAAGGCAACCCTCTCCTTGGCTCCTGATCCAGGCCTCAGGAGATTTGAGGGGTTGAAGAAAAACAAAGAAAGGCCAGGTATAGGGTCCAGGAGTCAACAAATTCAGACAAAAGAGCTAGGCATGGTGGTACATGCCGATAATCCCAGGGACTCAAAGGCAGAGACGGAGGACTAGAGTTCCAGGGCAAAGGCAGTTTGTGTAACATAAGGTGTCCCTGTCCCCAAAATAAAAAAGAGTAAAAAATGGCTGGGGGTGCAGCTCAAGGATAGAGTGCTTGCAAACACATATGGGACACCCTGGGTTCAACTCACCAGTTCTGGAAAAAAAAAAAAAAGAAAAGGCAGACAAAAGATGTTTCTGAAGGATTCATTGGGCATCGATATGTACAAATAAAGTTGCGTTGCCCAGAGCAAGAGTTGAGAAGATCCACTCATAACTATGCTTTTTCCCATGCCTGGCTTGCCTGGTTCATCAGGCTTTCTGTGCCAGACCCAAGGGGATGCCCCCAAGCTCACGCAGAGGTCCTTTCCGCAAGGAAGTCCCAGCCTTGCTGGGAGATCAAGCTGGCTTCCCTAAAATGGCTAAGTTTTACGCAGTAGTCCAGGCACCCCAGATAGCTCTGCAGCATGCTATGCCTTAAGAAATGATTATCCTTGAGTTTACACTACAATAAACTCATAATCATTGACAGAAACTCCGAAGTTTGTTTGTGACCACAAAGCCACTTCAACTACCACAGTGGAACGTGGGCTTTTCACTGGGAGATGTTGCCACTGGACGCTGGCCAAGGAGGAATTCCCATGTGTGGCTCCGGCCAATGACAGTGGTCCACCATCTCCAATGGGCAGGGCAGGGAGTTGCACATAGCTCATGCTAAGTAGAGGTTGGACCATGTGGCCCAAAGTCACAATCCCAGGCTGTGACTCTAGTCTTCTCTGGACTCAGCTGCCCAGGTGCCTCTTGAAGCAGAGCTCCTGAGGACAGGGAGCAAGGGGTAGGGTAAATAAGTCTCCCAAGGCAGGTTCTGCCCACTGCCCTCCCTGCTGACCCTTTGCCTGCCAAGTAAACGGTCCTGTAACTCCTCTGTTTCCAATGAGATCTTCCCGTGTTGGACCAAGCATCTTTGGAAAACCACCACGAGAAGGAAGGCAAGGTCCCCAGCAGGCTCCTGAATCAACCCACCTGGAGTTTCAGTGAAGACTGCTGTGGACAGGGACATGTTTGCCCAGTGACTCAAAGCTGAGGAGTGGGCAGCCCACAGTGACACCTGGGCTGGTACAGTACCCCCTCCCAGGCCTGCCCCAGCTGTCAACACAACCCTAAGACACTATAGGTCTGCAGCTGTAGCCCTGTGGCCTCCAATCCCGTCAGATCTCGGAAGCTAAGCAGGGTCGGGCCTGGTCAATACTTAGATGGGAGACTGCCTGGGAATACCAGGTGCTGTAGGCTTGGGAGACGGACCTGACGATCCACTCCCAAAAAACAATCCACCATTGAAAACCCTATGAACAGCAGAGAAGCATTGACAATAGTGTTTCACCTATTGTATGCAGGGTCGCTATGAGTCGGATACTGACTCTATGGCACCTAACTACAAGACCCTATACAGGGAGATGAAGCTGCATGTGCTACCGATAGTGTATTTTGGAGCAGTATTCATTCCAAAGCACTTCACCAGCTTGAATAATCAAAGCAGTTGAACAGGTGAAACTTCACAGCTAAGTGAACAAGAACCGATCTCAGTTCTCAAAGGACTGAACGTTTTTTCAAGGAGCATTGATTTGGCTGATATGTTTTCAATTCATAAGTATTACTAATAGGTTTAGAAACATTGAAGACTAGGGATAAGTAAATGCTCTTTGTTATTTAATTGGCAGGTGATCCTTAATCTGAATCATGTTATACCAATGCCTGGCTCTGGCCTTATGTGGGAGCCGCTCACAGGGGTGTTTAGAGTGTCCCCTTCGCTAATGGGCAGTGTCATGAAGTGGATACTATCATGCTGTCTTTATCAACCTTGCCTTCTTCCTTGCCACAAATGCATGCATGGGCAAAGGGCCCGTGGTGGTGTAAGCTCAAATCACTATCCATGTGGTAACTTCTGCATGAGGCACCGAAGTGACCTCTGTGGGCCAGTGATCAATGGGATTGACCAGTCCATTTTCTAGAACCTGAGAGAGAGTCAAGACAACCAGAAGAGGCCCTAATCTGCCCTCCATTGTAGACCACTGACACCCTGAGCTGTTACTATGGTTGCAAATTCCTTGTGTGTCCTCTGGTGCCTGACGGATGGCACACACCAGTGAGTGCAGGTGCCAGGTGAGGGTCACCAGATAAAACCCTGAATGCCAGCTCAATTTGGATTTCAGATAGGCAGCACATTTTTGTTAGAACAATAGTATAACAGTATAAATATCCCATACTCAGGATATATTTATACTAAAAAAAATACTCATTATTGATCTGAAATTCAAATTGAACTCAGTGCCCTGTGTTTTATTTTTATTTGCTAAATCTGGCAACCCTGCGCCAGGTGGCTGCAGATGCTTCTGAGTTAGCTTCAAGACACTAGTGACAAACATCCAGCCTGGCCATGCCTCCTCAGACAATCAGATAGGGGCTGCCCTTTAGCCCAGTGATAGCTAAGCTGCTCTTGAGTGATGTCCCAGAGAACAGGCCATTTAACCCATTCCATAATCAAGATCTCATGGCCCAGGCATTTCATCTTAGATACACAAAGCAGCTCAGTGGGAAGAAAGTAAACAATAGACAGATGGTTTTCTTTCTTTCTTTTCTTTTCTTTTCTTTTCTTTTCTTTCTTTCTTTCTTTCTTTTTTTTTTTTTTTTTTTTTTTGTGGCAGTCGTTGAGGATTGAACCCAGGGCCTTCCACATACTTTGCAAATGCTCTACCATTGGGCTGGTACCATCCTGTAGCCCATTTTTAAATGTTTTCTTTTATCTTGAAACACAGTTTTGCTAAGTTATGCAGGCTGCCTTTAGCCTGGAACCTTCGATCCTCCTGTCTCGACCTCCCAAATTGCTGGGATTACAGGTGTGAACCATGGCATCCAGTCTAACAGCCAGATTTAATGTTAAGCCTGAGGCTGACTAACTTGATTCTAGATGCTGTATGTCAAATCCGTGATTGTTTCTTCATTGGAGGTTGCAAAGGTCCAATGTTTCATGGGAGAAGGCTCAAAAGAGAGGGACTTCTCACTAGATACTTCATTGCTGCTATGAACTGGGATGAGATGATCATTATTTTACCTGAAATGCAGAACATACACCCATTCCAGTTGGAGGAATGTCAAGAGCCAACCAGGACACAACTTGTCAGCACAGGCTGTCAGTACAGAGGGTGGTGCTAAGGTGAGGAGGGGGGACCAGGAGATCAAGCCTCAGGCAGAGGAGGGCCTGGAGAGGGTGGCGGGGTGGGGCCTGGGGTGCTAAGGCTGCACAATGCCTCTGAGCGAGATGTGTGTGCGTGCTGTTGTTAGAAGCCTTCTGGAGAGGGTCCACAGGGTCTGTTAAACTGTCCTGCAGGGCCTCCAGCCCGGGGACAGGGTACGCTCAGACTTGAGGAGGGTGGGGTGTGGGTGGCTGTAGATTGATAATCAGAGAGAGGTCTGAGCCTGCTGCTCCTGGCCTGTGCCACAAAATGGCTCACCCAGGAGTGGACAGGGCTCCTCTGGTAGGATCAGATCCCTGTAAGAGTGGCCAGGGCCTTGCCTGACAGCTGGCCCGGCATGAGGGGATGGCAATGGGCGGTACGACATGGCCAAGGAGAGCAGGGTGGGCATCTGTAGGTGGGCAGACATGCTAGCTGGCCTGGGCTATTAGGAAGAGGAACTGGAGTTGAGTACCTTCCTTTACTTTTATTGCCCAGCCGGCCGATGTCCCCCCTCAATGTCAGACCTGACAGGCCTTGGCCCAGGGGCCCCCTCTGGGTGGCTCTGGACAGATCTGCCTCCTCTCAGAAGCTGCTTTCTCATCAGCACAAATGAGAGGCGCAGAGAGCTAGTTTGGTGTGCTCAGAGAAGGCACGGGCTCTCTTATGGGGTCACCTGGGCTGGCCGATCGTGACAATTGGATGGACACAAGGCCAGTCCCTGGGCCTGGGACATCTCCACACAGGATTGTGAACCACTGTCCAGGGTCTTCATGCAATTGCCTGAGACTTGGGGTCCTGTCACCCTGGGGCCACCTCCCCTGTCTCAGTGCCTCACCAGGGAGCCTGAAAGTGAAAATGACCTGGGAGAAAAGGGAAACCAGCCTCTCCTCCCTCCCCGGGGGAAGGGACAAGGAACCCCAGCAAGCCCAGGTGGTGGGAGCAAAGGTCCCTCCGTGCCCCTTGAAAGGGAACCCACAGGAAGCTTTGCGACTTCCTCATTCCTGGACTTTGACAGCAGCTCCTAAATGCCTCTGGTTCTTGGGACATCTCAGGCCCCATAAAGTCGGTATTGACAGCCCTGCAGCCAAGTGACCAGGTGGCCTGCCCCAACCCACCCCACCCTGTGGCCATCTGAGCTGCTGAAGGCAGAAGAGAGTTGCCTCACACGCCAGCCATGTGCAGAAACGGCATACACACCGGGGTGCACACCCCACGGACAGGATCACACACCTGTGTGCGTGCACACACCCCCTCAAGACGCCCCCACTCACAGTGTTCCCCAGCCACACACAGCTCTCCCCAGGTACAAACTGACCCCAGGATGAACCCTCCTTCCCATCAGCTGACACCCACGTCCACACCCGTCCTGGTTCAAACACAGATATCCACAGAAGCAGACACCCCCACGGCCGAATGCCCCCATTCCTGCCCTTGCATGTGCCTTCTTTCCGCACACCCTTGGTGGACAAAGTGTCTGCTGATGTCAAGCTGCAGAATTGTGGCAGTTTCTCCTCTGCATGGGACCAGGACACCAGCTTCCTCCCTCGCAGCTCGCCTTGAAATGCGCCCTACCTCGCCCTTGGCCAGCAGTGCTGTGCCCATAACTGCTTTTCATTCTGTTTGTACTGACCCAAAGGTCATTAGAGGCCCAGGCCCTTCGAGGGCCAAGCCACTAATTACTAACCACCTTTTCCATGTTTTTAATAAGGAGTGGCTACCTGGGCTCTGCCTGCAGCTATACCACTGTGGCATTGATCCCATCAGATCTCAAAAGCTAAGCAGGGTCAGCCTGGTTATTACTTGGATGGGAGACTGCCTGGGAACACCAGGTGCTATAGGCTTGGGAGAAGGACCCAGCAACCCACTCCCAAAAAATCAATGAGCCATTGAAAACCCTATGAATAGCAGAAAAGCACTGACAATAGTGTTTCGCCCGTTGTACATAGAGTTGCTATGAGTCAGACACCGACTCAATGGCACCTAACAACAACAACAACAAAAAAAAAAAAACCTGGACTCTATGGCAAACATTCTTTTTATTTCCGTGTTAGAGAGGCTCTTCCAAGCTGTGAGGAACATGGATATTACTCTGGGTGATGACTGTGTGTCGTAAAGGAAGAAAGAGGGACAGCCACAGGGACTGGTGAGCAGGGCAGCCATGCGTCCTGCAGGTAGGACTTGGGTTGTGGATTTGTAGTGAGGCCAGCTTGATGAGCATGATGGTGACACACCGCCCATCACTGTCCCCTCATGCTTTCTCTCTCTGGTTGCCCAGCGCAGCAGCAGAGGCTCCATGTCCCTTGTCACAGATGCTTACACAGCCTGAAATCACAGGCTGCCTTCCTCATCCCCACTGAGGATGACTCTGCTGGCCACTTGCGCAAGGTCCCCGGGCTTGGACGTGCAAGGCTGGGAGGCAAACCCAAGCTGTCACGGCCCAGTGGTATCACCCAGGGGCCCCACTCTGCCAAAGTGACGCCCATCTTGTGGGCACCTGTGACTTCCACCCTGGTATATCTGCCGCTCTCATGATGCAGGTTCCCCGCACCTCTGCCTCCCTCTCCCACTGCCTTCCTCCACTCCTCGTCCTGTGTGTCTCTGATTTGAGACTTCCTAGGGGAGGACTGTCAGGGTCGGTCGGATTCAGCCAGCGTGGGTCCACTCAGAAGCACGCTCAGCAAAACACTCACCCAAATAACCCATGTGGCCGGGGCTCCTTCTGTCTCACTGGCCAGCTGCAGCCTTCGGTGGGGCCTCAGCTGTGATCAGGGCAGGGCACAGTCAATATGGGAGCCCCTGGACCACAGAACATCCAGTGTGGCTTCAAATGCCATTATTGGAAATCTTTACTGAACATATTTGTCATTTTCCTGACTGTCAGATTCATCTAGTAAGTGTAATTGGACATTTTTTCAAATTAGTCAGGATTTTATAATTCCCAAGACATCGGTATGGACTCCAACTGAGTCAAGCTGTGAAAGTAGGAGGTAAGAGGTATTGGCTGGTGACAGCTAGGAAACTCCCTAAACATCTCTGAAAAATGCATTCCTCCTGGGTTATTTGCCTTCCCTTCTGTGCAGAGGCAGCGCGAGATGGAAAAGTCCCTGGCAGTGGGTCCCAGTGAAGACTGGAGTCATGGGGTGGACACAGCAAATGCAGACAGGCCCCGGGCAGACAGAGCATCCGTCCTTCTCCTTGGAGCCTCTAGTGCAGGCTGCTGAGAGCCATCTGCACAGAGGGCCTCGGGGACTCCTCAGACATGTGGGGACCCCGGCCAGCCCCTCCATCATCTCTTTTCTCAGGAGCTGATGGAACCTTCAGAAAGACAGAGTATGGGTTTCTCAGGTCACCCAGCCTAAGGCCCGCGAACACAGGCCTCTAATCCACTCCTGGAACTGTCAGGAAACCCCCACTTTAGTCTGATCCTTTGTACAAATAGAATAGAGGCCACAGACCTTGGCATCTGGGCGTTGTTCAGCTTCTAGTAGAAAACATCCATACTTAGGGGGGTTGGGCCATGCACACAGGAAGGAGAAAAGGCCTAAAACATTTCATTGCAAATACATGATCAGGACTGAATACTCACACCAAAGCTGATGTCCAAGTTCTGGACTCTGTCCTAGGTCAACCAAGATGCCCTGGAGATCTGCAGCCCCCAATGCCAGCAGCTACGGGGGAGGCAGTAATTTTGCAGGACCATCAATCCCTGTTGGGCCCATCCTGGACCCCGCTGACCAGGCTGCAGACCTTTAGCAACCTTAGGCCCAGGAAGCAATTAGGAGCAAGGCTATGGGGCTGGAATTCAACCTCTCTGGCCCCAGGTCAGGTCCCAGCGCCCACAGGAAAAGGGAGGGGAGTTGGGGGGCCTTGACTGTGGGTTTTAGACAGCCTGGGTCCTGGCAGCTCCTATTTTCCTGAATCAGGAGTGAGTCAAATAAGAAGATGGCCTAAGACCATGCAGGGTGACAGTTACATGACAATAGACCAAAAGTCGTAGTTACTCCAGGCAGGCCTCTATTTTAAGGAGAGTAAATGTGGGTGGCCTTGTTTTGCAGAGGGGGGAAAAAAAAAGAAAAAAAGAAAAAAAAAAAACTTGTTTTGCTTATATTTTCTCTCTTACTCTGCAGAGGAAATACGATCCTTTCTACCAAGCTGCCTAGGCTTTCTATCCCACCGTCTCACGTGGAACCTTCCAAAAGGATTTACTCATCTTCACGACGCTGATGTACCGGGCTGCTTTCCATGACCTTTTGTCTGCATTGTTGACCAAAGCAGTTGAAAGGGGTCCCATGGTCAGCAGAGTGGTCAGGGTGATTCTAGGGCCGGCAAGAGGACACCTTCACACCTGAGGATTAAATCAAAGCCCAACTCAGAACAGATGTCGGGAGGAGCTCCCCAGCAGGGACCGGTTCCCAAGTGGAGAAGCCAGGCCTCTCCTGGCAGCCTCCTGTAGTGACCCGCGAGGCCATGGCTCAGAGGCCAGGACTCCACGGGAACAGATCTAGGGAGCCTAAGTGCCACGTGCGCCTCTGCAGGAGCTACAGGGCACGTGGAGGGAAGAGAGAGTTGAGCCCAAGGCCTGGGCATCTGCTCTGCCCTTTGCAAAGAACAGATTTCTCTCCTCTGACTGCCACAGCAAAACCATGAAGCCGAGACCATGCACTCCCTGGGGATCAGTGGGACAAAGACCCTCCCAGAAACCCCCTCCTTGTGGAACCTCAACAGGGCCTGCCCCAGCGAGCTGCTGCTTAAAGACTCCCAAGGTGCCATCTGGAATCCTTCAAAGCTACCAGGTCTTTCAGGCTCAGATACTCAGCTGGACATCTCTGGGACCCAGGAGGAACGCGGGACGGCACGTTTGGGGCAATGTGTGCACAGGGGTCTGTGTGGGAGAGGAGTGGCCAGCAGGGGTCTCTGGACTTTCTGACACTTGCTGTGTCCCATCAGTTTCCTGCAGCTGCTGGCACAAAGCACCACAGACTAGGGGGCTCCAACTCCAGAAATTTATTTCCTCGCAGGTCCGAAGGCTCAAGTCCTAGGCAAAGGTACTGGCAGGGTTGGTTTCCTCTGAGGCTTCTCTCTCTCTTTACTTGTAGATGGTCACTTTTTTCCTGTCTTCCTATCATCTTCCTTCTATAGTGTCTGTGACCTGAATTCCTCTTTGTATAAGGACGTCAGTCATATTGGATTAGACTTCACCCCAATGACCTGATTTTAACTTCATTACCTCCTTAAAGAACCTATCTCCAAATACAGTCACATCCTGTGGTGGCCTGGGGGTTAGGACTTCAACATGAATTGGGGGGGCCACAATTTGGCCCATACCACCTACCTACCCAAAGCAGCAAGCACATTATTTAGAAGAGGCAGCTTTGCAGTCCTGCTGTGTGCTGAAGACACCCTACCCAGGGGCACAAACCCACACTGCCCACAGAGCATTTTCACTCCAAATTCTCCTCCAGTCCTCCTAACCCTTCCAAGTCAGCAGAGGAAGCATTCTTGTCCCATTTCACAGATGAGAAGACAGAGACTCTGAGAGGGAATGGAAGTAACCCCCAGCCCCACTGCCAGGAAGTGGGTGAGCTGGCCTGAGACCCTGCTATCTTACCCCTCTTACAGAGCTCCTTTAGCTCACTGGGTCTTGGACCAGAACATTTACCATGGAGAGAAGAAAATGTTTCACCTGAGCACCTCACACCCAAATCAAGTCTGCTGGCCTTCTATTTGCTCTGTTTTACTTCCCAGAGCTTCACCTCCTACCATGTATTTGCTAAATGAAGTCACTTCTTCCTGCTCTTAGCCCCAGTCCAGCTGCTGTAGGCCAGCACCCTGCTAGGCAGTTCTCTGTATGGTATCTCACAATGGCCTGAGGTTATAAACAACAACAACAAAAAAGAGAGATGCTTAAGGAGGTAAAACAAAGCAAAATGGAGCTTGAGAGAGTAATTTGGAAGCCATTGCTCCAACAGTGTTAATTGAGGACAAATGCTGTGCCTGGCCCCATGGAAGGGGCTGTTCTAGATGCTAGGGAATCTTCGGTTTATAACACAGATACAGACGCCTGGCCTTGAGACTGATTGGAGACATACCTCTCCCTGGGGCACTAGAAAGGTATTAAGCATTGTTTAAAGCCCCGTTAAACATTGTTAAGATCAAGATTGATGTGAATAATAAGGTTTTCATTTCCTGTGAGCACTCCTTCTGATGTTTATCCTGTAAATCACCATAGATATTGGGGGATGACTTGATTTGACTCCCCGGCTGGCAGCTATTAGACTTTCCCTTGCAACCCTGGCTGGCTTGGGTAAAGAACTCTAAGTCTAGCAACCATTCAAGCCACCCTTATACCAGATGTTTTGAACCCTTCATAAAAGCCACATAACAACTGCAACTACAGCACCACTCTGGTCTCTGAATGTGTAGCCCTAGCCATGATCACTTCAAATAGTTTGTAGGATTGTGTGTGTGTGCATGTTTATCATTGCTAATTTCAGTGAACTATAGATGACCCTGCAACCATTTCCACCCAAGCCATGGGGGTTCATTCCCCTGGTAGCCTAGTGGAGGGACTTCTGTGACTGGTGCAAAAGGAACAATGCTATGATTGGTGTAAAACCAAACTTTCATTTGCATGATGGGTTTTCTGTGATTGGTGCAAGCACCTCCTTTCCGGCTATATAAGAAGGCTGTTCAGCTCACCCAGTAAGTGAGCTGGGAGATACCTTTCTGCCTCTCCTGGTGTTGCAACATTAGACCCAATGAAAGACTTCCCTTGAACGGTCTTTTTGCCTATTATTAGTAATGCAGAGTGAGCTGGTAGGTAGGGCAGTGGCAATGGCAGCAGTGAGGACAGGAGGGCAGTGGAACAACAAAGCAGCCAGCATGTTGATCAACTGAAGAGTCAGCAGCCAGCTGTCTTGACATCAGTGAGAGGAGCAAAGCACAGGAACTACCGACTGACAGAAGTAGAGTTCTATGTGAGGCTCCAGATAATCATGGAGCATAGCATGGGAACTGTTAGGCTCTAACTATTGGCCGGAGCAGAGGCAAGAACTGTGGGGCTTTACTAGTGACCGCAGAAGAAGGGCATCAAGAACCATGTGGACTTAAAGAGGCAGAACCAAGAGATTAACAGACTGAGTGGTAAAAGCAGCAAGTTGAACAGCTGCCTTGACAGCTGCAAAAGGGGCAGGGCTGTAAGACCAGTGGGCAGGAGCAACAGAAAAAGCAGCAGAAAGGCAGCAAAAGTTGCCTCCTGAACAGCAGCAACAGTGACAGTGGCCATAGAAATAAGAGGCAGCTGACTAGTTCAAGAAGAGCAATGAAGGCAAAATGAAACCAACCAAAGAAAACTTATGGGGCTACAGATGATTTATTGACAGGGAGGCTCACACTTAGAGGGTCAGTGCACAATGGCTGCCAGGCAGGTGTGGTGGTGGCAGAGTATGCATGGAGGTGGCAGGACCCATGTCAAATGACCTCACAGCATGATGGACCAGGAAGAGAGAACAGAGAGAGCCCATTGGGACCAGGGGTCTGGGTAAAGAACATCCAAAAGCCCACTTCCAGGGAGTCACTTCTGCAAAGCTAGAATTCTACCTCCCAAATTTCCCACAGCCTCCACAAATAGCATGGCTAGCCAGGGACCCAATGTTCAAACACATGACCTTTGGGGGATATTTGGATCCAAACCACAACACACTGTAACACCAGAGGGTGCCACTTTCTGCTGCTGTTGCTGCTTCCGTTTGTCTGCTGTGGCCGCTCACAGCTGTCAAATCCCAAAGGACCTAAAAGCTGCCTAAGACCAGCTCTTGAAGAACTTCTCCTTGCCTACCTTCTGTTTCTACCCAGGTAGAGCAAAGGGACTCAAGCCAGCTCATTGGTGACAGCTTTACAGAGTCTATATTCTCCTGGGGAAGACAAAGAATACATAAAATATATAAGGAAATTATGTTATATATTAGAAAGTGCAAATAAGTGTGTGCTATGGAAAGAAGAAATGGAGATGCAGCAAGGGGGGCAAGTTGTGATATTCAACAGGGTGCTCGGGAGGTCTTCATGGAGAGGGGACATTCAAGCAACAGGTGAGGGGTGTGGCAATCTGTGTTCCTGCATCAGCTCTGATGCTTGCCAGTTCAGTATACTTAAGAATGACTTCCATGGGTCTCAGTTTCCCCATCTCTAAGTATTGACCAAAATCTCTGTGCTTCTTTCCAACTGCCTGGAAGGTTTCTGCACCTGAAAAGAAGCCCACACAGTGTGGAGCCATAGATTTCCTCTCTTCTTTGTCTTTTCTGCAGGATTTGACCCTATTTGCTGGTACACGCTCTCCCCAGCTAATCCCTTAACTTGATCTGACCCACTTTTACAAGAAGGGCTGATGAATTGAGCTGGGGTCAGAAAAGTCCTGGAATAAACCTCAGTCATACAGACTCACCATGCGCTGCCCCAGAATGGGGGCCGCCCTTTCCTATCCCAGCCTCTCAGGAGATATGGCCATGATGAGTGTGGAGGTTTCCAGATGGAAGGTCCATTACAGACCCCCATTTTACAGATGGGAAAGCTGAGGCTGAAAGAAGAGGAAGGATTTGTCTAGACTCTCATAGAGGTCACTGGGAACACCCAATTTAAATGGCAACAATGAGTGGCTTTGTTGAGGTGAAACTGATACACATTAAACTGCATAGGAGAAGTACAATGTGCTGAGCACAGGCATTCATACACACCCACTAAACCATCTCCACAATTGAGGCAGCCTGAAGCCATACCACTGTGGCATCCATCCCATCAGATCTGGGAAGCTAAGCTGGATTGGGCCTGGTTAGCACTTGGACGGGGGACTGCCTGGGAACACCAGGTACTGTAGGCTTGGGAGAAGGACCCAGCAACCTACTCCCAAAACACGATCAGCCATTGAAAACTCTATGAATAGCAGAGAAGCACTAATAATAGTGTTTTGTCTGTTGTATGTAGGGTTGCTGAGTTGGACACTGACTTGATAGCACCTAACAACAACAACAATTGAGGTACTTAGATTTCCACCATCTCTGACTTTTCCACAAGCCTTACCTCGCTCTGCTGCTATTTCCTATCCCTGTGAGTCAGTCTCTGAACATGTGCTCAGGCAGACCTGAGGGATCCACTGACATATTCGGTGGGTTGTGGGAGAAACAGAATGGTCCAGATAATGCCAGGACTTGGGCCTGAGCAATGAGAAGGCTGGAATTGTCATCCTTTGAGAGAAGGGTGGAGTAGGTCTGGGGTGAACACCCAGGGCTAGAGTGGGGGCTGTCAAGCAGCTCCCCCTGGGGGAAACTGTCCCCATAGTCTGGAGTTCTGGAGACAGCCTGGGCTGGAGACACATGCAGAGCTGAAGGCCAAGCCTGGGCAGGACCTCTGAGCAAGTGGAAGGGAAGACTGAGCCTCAGCCTCCTCCCCTTCGGGACTGTCTATCCAGAAGTGACCTCTTGCTCACAACTGTGCTCCCTGGAAAGGGAGCCCTTTGAGGGCAGAGTGGGGTCACTCCATCCTTGCCTTCCTGGTTCCTACAAAGGGCCTGGGCCCTGGTACACACTTGTTGGACAATGACGCTGGGAAGAGCAAAGAACTCTCCCTCTGCAAAGTTAGCTGGAGACCACTTCTGCTTTCTTCTCAAAAGCAACTGTAGCCGAGGTCACGAGTCACTCCATCCTTTACCATTGGCTGGAGGGCAATTCCCACTTGCAGGAGCAGAGAGGGTTCCTTGCCCCCAGCTCACCTCTGGCTTGTGATCCTGCAGCAAAGGAAAAAGCAAAGTGACATTCCATTCAATAGCATCCTTCCAGAACATCCCCTCAGCTGACCTCACGCTGATCATCCGTTAGGGCTCATCCCCACTTTACAGGTGAGAAGGGGGTTTTGGGGAGAACACAGGAGCAGAAATCCAGGGCATGGGGCAGAAGGAGCAGCCTTGCTGGGGCCCACATGGGATCTGAGGCAGAGTGATGTGTGGGAGGCAGCCAGAGGAAGGGGCGGGAGAGGGCAGAGCCAGGCAGAGGCATGAGGAGCAGAGGAGGCCTGTGCGCCTCAATAGGAGATCAGAAAGGGACACTTGAGAATATCTATAAGGGATGCAGATCCAGAATCTGTGTGTCTTGAACTCCAGAGGAGAAGCCATCCCTTCCCTAGCTGTGTAGACATTGAGAGGCAGCAGTGGTCTGGGGTCCACCAGCAGCCTTGTGTTGTGGGGGGCTGGTGGGGAGTTGATCCTGGCTCAGTTCCTACTCAGCAGAGGCCAAGCAGCACCAACCATTCTACCTATGTGTGAGAGGCTACGGGCCCCCTGCCCTGCCCACGGCAGGCTCCCAGGGTGGTCTGAGGACAGGAGGGGGCCCAGGTCTTCCATCTACTAAGGGTATCTAACCACGGCGGAAAGGCCAAGCCCTGGAATGTGCTGACCTCTGCCTTCTGTGAGGCTCAGGAGTGGCGCCGCGTTCTTCCCAGCGCCAAAGTCCTGCTAAAGCCAAGAGGGGAGAGGCCCAGAGCAGGGTAGGGCCACTCAGGACGTCCACTTCCCTTAGGATCCTTCCCAGAAGGGCTCTGGCTCTCCTCAGAGCCTTCTCCACCCTCCCTCTGCAGCATCCTTTGCTAACGAGGAGAGGAAGGCCCTTGTGGCCAGGGTCAGCCCCAAGCCCACAGCCAGGGAAGGACTGGCGCACTGCTTCCTGGCACGGCCTGCTGGGTGACCTTGATGCTGGGCATCTTAAGGCGCCTTTCAGGAAACTTCACAGTTGGTTTTGGAAAGCGATCCAATCCATCGCGTAGGAGCACAGTACATGTGGCTGGCATTCAGAGGGACCTCCACAGTGGCTGGGATGGGTAGGTAAGTGAAGAAAGCTGGAATGCAGGGCCTGGGCAGGAGCAGGGTCCCACCTCTGCTTCTCCCAAGTGCCCATGGCCTGCGCTGGGAAATGGAAACCACAGCTGCTCTCTTGAGGTCACAGGAACAGCTGGAGTGGCAGGAGGGGGAAGGTGCTTTCCAAATGCAAGATAAGGCTCCCATGGGGCTCTCACTACCCTGGGAGAGACACAGAGGTCAGCCTTCGGCATGACGCTGAGAAGTTGCTAAGCTGAGGTCCTGCCTGCCGGGGCTGTGGGGGACCCACAGCGAGAGGATCCAGACGAGGTTTCTCGCAGAGACTTCCTCCACCCCAGTGTCCTCTCTGATTTGGAACTGCAGTGCCCTGGGATTCATGAGCTCAGGTGCACGTGAGCGCTGAGCTCCCTGGCACACCAAGACTTAAGCTTGTGTTCAGGCTAATGGCTCTCAGCTGGAGTCCTTGGAGAATCTTCCTCCCATGATGCAGGGTAAACCCACATGCAAATCTGGGAATTCAGACACTCCTGGGGTGAGCTTTGCCCAAAAGATCTGGCTTCAGGGGCCCTGGAGTTTGGGGTGTGGGAGTAAGGAGGAGGTTGGGGGTGTAGAACAATTCCCAAACAGCTCCCACAGCCCTCTGCACTCCGTGCTGGCCTGGCCTGTGGTCTTCCCTATGGTCAGGGAGTTCTTCAGGGCATGGAACACACTTCATCCCTCCTAGAACCCACAGTACAGGCCGAAGGGCAGGGTGGCTGTAAGTCGGTTGGAAAAAGAGAAGAAGCACCCATGCCATTTCCCTCAAGTCTTCTTCAGCTCTAGCACTAGCACTCAGCCTCATGCACAGCAAAATCTGAATCAATGTCCACCAGCTGTCTATCTCTTCCTCCTATAAACTTGTGCCCCACAGCCAGTGTGGATTCTTGGGCATTTCCCAAACATGTGCCTTGGTTTCCATCTTCCCAGGCCCTTCTCTTTCTCCCTGGGGAGTCCAAGGCCCTCTTTCAGTGATATTCTGGGTATCCTTCCTGGACCCCAGCTTCTGGGATGACTTCTCTGACCAGTGTGACTCCAACCCAACATCATCCCAACCAAAGGTCCTTAAAGACATTCCTCAGGGTCACCTGGACTGCCTGAATCTCAGCACTCACACACCCCAACCCACGGCCCTCTCCTCAGTCCTTACTCCAATCCCAGCACCTAACATGGGGCATATGTCAGCAGATGACAGCCAACAGCTTGCAGAGACCTGAACACATGCACGGTGTCTCTCACTGACTCTCCAGGCCACACATAATCTTAGTGCACCCACACCCATGCCGGCACTTCTCAGGAGACTCCTGTCAGCTGGTCAGCTTGAGAAGCCCTGGACAAGCCACCTTCCCCATCAAAATACAAGCAGTGGCCTTAGAAGAACATAGAGCTGGCAGTCAGAAGCCTGGGCAGGGAACCTGAGAAAAATCACCTTGCTGAGCGTCAGTGATCCCACCTGAAAAACGAGGACTTGGACCATATTATCTCTAAGGTCCCTATTAGCACAAAATTCTAACATGTGGCCAGGCACAGTGGCACATACCTCTAATCTCAGTGACTGGGGAGGCAGAGGCAGGAGGGTAGTGAGTTGGAGGCCAGAGGCAATCTGCACAATTTAGAGAAACTCCTTCTCAAAATATAAAGTAAAAAAATGGGCTGGGAGTACAGCTCAGTGGTAGAATGCTTGTAAAGCATGTGTGAGGCCCTGGATTCAACCTCCTAGTACAAAAAAAAAAAAAAAACAAAAAAACAGAAACTTTTTTTATTAGTATTTTAATTATACATATTAGTGGGATATGGAGTAATAATTCAGTTCACATATCCATTATGTAACTATCAAATCAGGAAGAAAAAATTCTAACGCGTGGAAATGGATCTATCATATGGCAAAAAATTCCCCTGTGACCCTGATGAAGGAGGGGAGGGGGCATTGGTGGCCCCTGTCAGCAGCTATCAGTGTTCTGCGTGCCAGGTTCCTGCCTGGTTAGGGATGGACCAGATTCCTGCTGAGAACAGGCCAGAAGGGGAAGAGGCAGGCTGACGGCTGCAGACCCCCTTGCAGGTTTCTGCCATGTTTTACTGCATCTGTTATAAATCCCCCGGGTGTGCTGGTAGGTGGCCTGTGGTCAGCTGTCCCACCTCATTTGAGACAGATTTCCTGAGGAACAAGTCCTGGAATCTGCTCCCAGTTTCAGAGAAGGGAGAACAAATTGATTCCAGTGAAGTACTCCTTCCAAGAACATTCAAGCCTGCTGTTGTTCCTGTAGTGGGCTCTTCCCCCAGCTGCCACTCCCCTGGGGGGTTGTTGTCCCTTGTCCTTGACCCTGGGAGCCTAAGGAGATGCTCTCCTCTGACCCCTGGTCCAGTCACTACCCTCTCAGTTCCAACCAGCAGCTCTTCCGGCTGGGATTCTCTGCCTTGGATTTGCTCCTGGGAATTTCTGGAAGCGTCCAGTGGTGCCTACAGATTGTTTTCATTATGATTTTTCTGGGTTTAACCTCCTGGCCCTGCATCACCAAGATTACAGGCTCTTTCTTAAGCTTGCATCGGGCCAGAGGCCTCTTGTTCTCTGTGCACATCCCCTGAATCAGTCTTTATTTCCTTGCTTCAATTCCAGAACCTCTCTCAGGAGGCTCCCAGACCTCTGCATGCCCCCTCTGCCGCATCAGGGCTATGGCTGACAGAACAGAGGAGTCTCAGGGCAGCAGACAGGCCCCTGACCTGCTGCCCTCCCACCCCAACCTGTGACCATGATCAAATACAATGGAGCACTGCCAGCTCCAAGCTGGATCCCAAAGAGCCTCAGGGGATCTGTCAGCATTTGGTTTGAATGTTTTCAACATGAAGATTTTCCTAGTCTTCAAAATTACAATAAAAACAACACACTCACTCAGATGTGTTACACACAGATTTTAGCATATTGAAAACTACCAACACAGTAATATGGGCTGCTGTTTTTTGGTTCTGGTGCAGACTTTAGAATAAAATTTCTATGTAATTAAAGGTGGTCCTGGGTGTGTTAGGAGAGCTGATTAAAAACACAAATAAAAACTTTCTTGCCAATTGCAAATACTTTTCCTATGAAATACAATTTATTGATACTTTATAGTCAAAATATATGGTAGTTAGCCGGACATGGTGGTACATGCCTGTAATTCCAGCCCTGAGGGAGGCTGAGGTAGGAGGATCATGAGTTCCAGGCCAGCTTGGGCTACATAGTGAGATCCTGTCTTAAAAAAAAGAAAAAAAGAAAAAAAGAAAAAAAAAGATGGCAGCCGGAAGCTGTCACGCACACCTGTAATCCCAGCAACTCGGGAGGCAGAGGCAGGAGGATCACAAGTTCAAGACCAGAGGCCATCCATGTAATTAGTGAGACTCTGGCTCAAAAAAAAAAAGTTAAAAAAAAAAAAAAAAAAAAAGATGGGCTGGGGGTGCAGCTCAGTGGTCCAGCACTTGCAAAGAATGCAAGCTCGAGGCCCTGGGTTCAATCCCCCAGTACCGAAAAAAAAAAAAAAAAAAAAAAAAAGATAAAGAAAAGATAGCAATTGTTCTCAGCTGGGGCAATTTTTCCACCCAAGGAATATTTGACAATGTCTAGAGACATTTTCCCCCATCTGTCTATTAGCTTGTTGTACTGTGGGAGCTTGCATGTTGCTGTGATGCTGAAAGCTATGCCACCAGTACCTCAGACCACCCATAACAGACAGGTTTCAGCTGGGCTTCCAGACTAAGGCAGACTAAGGAGAAGGACTCTTAAAGCAACTAGCCGTTGAAAACCCTATGAATAGCAAAGAAGCACTGTCAAATATAGTGCCAGAAAATGAGCCCCTCCCCCAGGGCTGGAAGGCATTAAGAAACAACTGGGGAAGAGTTGCTTCATCAAAGTAGAGTCGACCTTAATGATGGGACCTCCTTTTGCTGATGTGTCATAACTCAAAATGAGAAGAAACATAGTGACTGCAACATTGGGCTCAAACATAAAAAGATCATGTGCATGGCAGTGTTGGGTGGTGTTTCATTCTGTTGTACTTAGGGTCACTGTGAGTTGGATCCAACTCGAGGACATTCAACAAAAAAGAGACATTTTTGGTTTTCACAGCTGAAGGGGTGTTGGTATTGGCAGAGATCGAAGATGCTGTAAATATCCTTCAAGGCAAAGGACTCTCCCAGAATTTAGAATTATCTGGCCTCAAATGTTACTACTGCCAATGTCTAGAACCCTAGACCCTAGGTAGGTAGGAAGGCATTTGCTGCCTTGGTTGACATGGGACTGACTGATTTTTATAAACCCGTATTTCAAGAAGTCCTGTCAATCTAAACTGCCTTATTATTCTCACTAAAAGGTTTAATGAGTGAATGCAATGAATAGGAAAGCCTCAAGCAAAGTTATGCTAATAGAACACTATTTACATGAGATTCCAGGTGAGATTCTTAAAAAAAAAAAAATGTACCTGTAGATAAGATGTGTGTGGGTGACAGGGCTGGTTGCTACTAGGGGCCTTCCTGACAACTCTGATCTGCACCTTGAGGGCAACAAGGGGGATCCAGCCCACTCAGGATGAGTTTTCCATGCAGAGGGGGCAGTGGGGTTACCATACCATCTGAGGTGGCTCCTCAGAGCAGGAGTTTGCACAGGCACAACGCAGATGCTCATTAAATATTCTTTGAATAAATGTGACTTTGGTTCCCCATGTCTTCCAGGGCCTGAAGTTGCTACCCAACCCCTTCAAAGGGCAGGAAGGTGGGCCGGGCTGTTCCGGAAGCCCTCCTGCCTCTGCTGCTCTCTGCTCTAGGACAAGCTGGGCACATCACACCCAAAGACAGTTGACTTCTTCGAAGGATTTCTCAGTATCACAGGAGCACATGCCTTCTCCAAGTCCTATGGTTAGGGAAAGTCAGGCTAGATACCCCTAAGGACCAGCCTAAGTCTCCTCATGCATCTTTGGGGCTCCTCTAAGCACCCCGTGAACTGTGGGAGTCCACTTCACACCTGAAGAGCCTCACTGTGGTAGGCTTTGGCCTGATGCTCTGAGGTACATGCATCCCAGCAGCAAAAATTCCCAGAGACAGCCTACAGGATCACAGAAATTCTTTGTCGGCTATTCATCTGGCAAAGGATTAGTATCCAGAATATATAAAGAATTCAAAAAATTAAATGACAAAAGAATAAAGAATCCATTCAGTAAATAGGCAAGTGAGTGGAACACACACTTTTCAACACAAAGAACTGAAATATCCAAGAAATACATGAAAAAGTGTTCAACATCATTAGCCATCAAATGCAAATCAGAACTACACTGAGATTCCATCTCACCCCAGTAAGAATGGTTGTCACCAAGAAAACAAAAACAATAAATGCCAGCAAAGATTCAGGAAAAGGAATGCTTATGCACTGTTTGTGGGAATGTAAATTAGTGCAGCCACTAAGGAAATCAGTGTGGAGGTTCCTCAGAAAACTAAAAATAGAACTACCATATGACCCAGCTGTACTACTAGGTATATACCCAAAAGAATAAAAGTCAGCATACAGTAGGGATGCCTGCCTAATCATTTTTATTGCCACACTAGTCACAATAGCCAAGTTATGGGATCATCCTAGGTGCCCGTCAACAGATGAATGGTACATATATACAATGAAAATGGTACATATATACAATGGAGTATTATTCAGGCATAAAGAAGAACAAACCCATGTCATTTGTAGTAAAATGGATGACCATGTTAAGTGAAATAAGCCAGACTCACAAAGACAAGTATCATGTATTTTCTCTCACATATGGAATCTGGGAAAGTAAAAAAAAAAAGATCATGAAAGTAGAAAGGGACTGCTAGGGAAGAAGAAGGAGATTGGGGGAAGATGTGAGCAGGGGAAATGAGGGTAATGGAGGTGAATTTTGTCAAAGTATGTAAAATGCATGTATGAAAATGTCATAATGAAATCCATTGTTCTGTATAATTAACATAGGCCAAAAAAAAAAAAAAAAAATCCCCAAATTCCAGGACACAGGGAAGGCCCGGGGTAAGGCATGGACAGGGTCTCGGTGTGCCTTCCAGAGCCTTCCCATCTTCCCAGGGCTGCCACTCCAGTACAGCAGCAGCCCCTCCCCTTCCATGGCTTGTGCTTCTTTGTCCCCTTGAGCCTCACCAGGCCCCTCCAATGGGCCAGGCCCATGCCAGGCACCATAAGCACAACAGTCAACAGGGCCCGTGGTTCTCTCCCACTAAAGTTCACGATCAACCATTGTAGGAGGAGCTTTATAAGGTCTAAGCCCCCAAAGGCAAGCATCTCAGCCCTGTAACGTCAGCACTCAGCAGAATTTGCTTCTTTGCTTTCGTCTATCCAGGGAACATTACTGAGCAATGACAGACACAGCCACACTGGCCAGGCTGGGGCCCTTAGCACAGATCTTTGCTTTGCTAGACCATGAGCTCACTGCAGGTAGGGACCGTGTCCTGTTCACGCCTGAGCTCCCTGCTGCATGGGTGTGGAAGGTGCCGGATGACCGATTCCCACCCTGGGCCAGCCCTCCCCTGTCGAGGCAAATGCATCCTCCACGACAAAGGCTCTCCGGTCAGACCACACAGCTTCCACCCTGTCCCACCACTCCAAGACTGTGACCTCAGATCCACTGCCAATCTATCCAAACCCAGGTGTCTTCAAACAGGGAGAGGACAGAAATATAGATATGATAAAGGAAAACTGAATTAAACCACCCCAGGCCCTGGGTCCTTTAAGACTCGGGAGTTTACATTCCTCACTCTCCGGATCAAAGACCAGGACTGCACTCCCTTATCTAGGGAATGCCAGGAGCACCTGTCTCTGAACACAGAGGTGGTACAGTAAATCCCCCTATATGGACACATCACCTGGTGTCTAGAATTGTTTCTTCAAACATTTGTAGTCAAGGACTTTCTGCTTTCGACTTGGATTGCTCTGTAACACAGCAGACTGTTTAAAGTGACCAAAGAGAAACACACAGATCCCTTTGTCTACTAGCCTATAAGCCCTATTTAAGGAATAGGAGAGAATAACTCAGGGAGCACAGCTATTTGGGGACCAACAGACCCTGCTGTTGTTCCACCAGCAAAAAGCTCCTTCCTCTAATGCTGATGTTCAGGTGATTCTTTCTCTCTGATGGACCTAGCTTCCTGCTACAATATCATCTACTCCACTGGCCAGTCGAGAGGAGCAGACAGCATCGTCCACACCATGTGTTCAGAATAGTGCCGAGCACAGGTGACCCCCATGATCAGTAGGTTCACTTTTGTTACATTCCTGCAGATCAGAGCCTTTCCAAACAAAGGTCCTTGTCTTCCTTCCAAGTCCAGAGCCCTATAGAAGGTTCTCAAAGGAGAACCATGGTAGCATTCCATCCTGACTCACTAAGTGACCAGAAGAGAGCTTCAAACAACAATGTCCAGAGACTCAGAAACATGGGGACCTCCCCCTCCCCAAACTTCCAGGCCCTTTCACTCCCTCACCAGAAGATGGGTTGGGCAGCTACTACTTGCAGAGTTCTTGAGGGAAGAAGAGGGGACACCCCAGTTAGGACTCTCAGGGGAAAGGTACTGTTTACATTTCAGCAGGCTCTAGCATTCCAAAGGACTCTGTGCTTTTCCACCGAGGAAGTATGCACATTTTCCTCAACCAGGGCGGGCTGGGTCTGAATTCCTATGTCTTGCAGTTGAGGTTGGGCTGTTTGTTTATTATGAAAGACCTCCCTTAACGAGTCCATCCCCTAGCAGAGCTGACGTGCTATCTTCCTGGTCAGATTTGAGCACTTTGGAGTAAATATGACAGGCACGCTTACGTGCCCTGGAGGGTGTCCTGCAAGGACAGGAACAGGCTGGGTCAGGTGGTCAGAGTCAAAAGAGCAGCCGGAGGCCCCTCCATTCTTAGGAAGCCCTTTGGTGCTGGCCTTGCCCAGTGGGCGCCTGAAGGCGGTGCAGACTTGACATTTCTACAGCTAAGGAGGGCATGTGTAGAAGAAACCTGAGCCCATGCTGCAGAAGATGTGTGTTGTGGCCAGGTGTCAGTCAGGTTGAGAAAAGGGGTGGAAGGTCTGCCCTTGAGTGTCCCCTGGAAGCTCCCACCACGGCCTTCCCTGGCCCCACCTGCAGGTCCTCAGGGCCCAACCGTGGGGTTCCACTGATGTCTCCCCTGCTCTCACCCTCAGCGCCTCTTGCTGGCTCCTCCTTCGGAATGTCCCAGAACTGAGCCACCTCTCCTGGCCTCCAGAGCCACCCAAGCCCAGGAACCATGCTCCAGTCCCTGGGAGGTGGCTGTGTCCTCCTCAGAAGGCCCCCTGCCCTTGCCTCTACCCACTGCAGTACCCCCTCAGCCCCCAAAGCTGCAGGATGGAGGCTTCAGTCATAAGTGTGGGTGGCCAGGGCTATAGTTTAGTGGTAGAGCGCTTGCCTGGTTTGCAGAAGACCTGGGTTCAATCTCCAGTACTACTACCACTACCACTACTACTACTACTACTAATAATAATAATGATGATGATGATGAAATATTATTCTCCTGGGGATAGTGGTGCACACTTGTGATCCCAGTGACTCTGGAGGCCGAGGCAAGAGGGTAGCGAGTTTGAGGCTAAGGGCAGCTTATGTAACTTAGACCCTATTTCAAGCTAAAAAAATTAAAAGTGGACTGGGGATGCAGTCCAGTGGTAGAGTACTTGCAAAGTATGTATGAGACCCTGGGTTCAACCCCTAAGTACCACAAAAAAAATTTTTTTAAAGTCTGAGGTGCTCCGGACTTCAAGGGCCTTCCCCTCTCACATAGTAAAAGTCAAAGCCTCCTCTGTGGCCCGTGCCACCTGCCACTTTCCCCCTACACCCAACAACGTGATCTGAGCTTTTATCTCATACCTCTGTCCCCTTATCCCTCCGTGGGCCCCTGGATCCTCCAAACCCACTCCTAGCACATTCCAGCCACCAACTGGTGTGCAGCCCTGTGCTCTGCTCCTGGACATTGCCCAGTGGCCTCCCCCACCTCCTTCCCTGGCTTCCTTGAGCAGCCTTTCCAGACCATCCTGAGGAACTTGCCCGCATCCACCCCGCTGCACACGCTGGTCCCTCATGCCATGTGTTTGTTTATTGCTTGTTTATTATCTGCAGCACTCGGGGGAACATGGGCTTCTTAAGTGCTGGACATGGCGTCCTCTGCGGCTGTACCTCCAGCACACAGCCTTCCACGCAAGGAGCTCCATGTGCAGCTGGGGATGGAACACAGCCCAGGAAAGGAGGCCAGCGACAGCACTCAACAACTGCAACCAGTGACCTTGGACTTGCCAGGATATTCCAGGGAGAAGAAACCAAAGGCAACAAGAAACAACATAACCCAACACAAAATTCAAGCCGAATGTCACAAAACAGTCTCTCTCCTACTCCAACCCCCCCGGCCCCCATCTTCATTTCCTTCTGGACCTCACTCACATTCATGGTTATGAGTTAACATCTGGAAAGGACTGGTTCACCCACAGGCAGCCACATTCTGCTCTTCCCACTGACAGCACCCCAGAATCTCTCCATGGTTCTTATGGGTGCAGGTCTTTGGGTGCTTTTGCTGGCAGGAACCCCTGGAAAAGCTTTGTCTCCAGGCAGAAGGTGGTCCTTGGGGCACTGACTTAGCAAAGGCCGCTGGGCCGGCTCACCTGAGGGTGTCTTCTTTCTGTGTGGATGATGCTGATGCTCACCTCCCTGGGCAGGATATTATGGAGTGGGGCAAAACAGACATCTTTCATCTTCTAGTACGAGATCTGGCACCTAGTAAGTGCTCCAGAAACATTTTCCTGCCCTGCGCCCACAGCCTGAATCCTCCACTCCAGCCAATTTGGGTGATTGCTTCCCACCTACAGCTAAGCAGTTATACATTGCTTAATCAAAATAAGTACTTAATTCTTTTTCTTTTTTCTTTCTCTCTTTTTTTTTTTTTTTTTTTTTTTTTTTTTTTTTTTTTTTTTTTTTTTTTTTTTTTTTTTCAGTACTAGAGGATTGAACCCAGGGCCTCATGCATGCTAGGCAAGCACTCTACCACTGAGCTGCACCCGCCACTCCTTTTTAAAATTTTATTGAGGCAGGGTCTTGCTAAGTTGCACAGGCTGCCTCTGGCCTTGAACTTGTGATCCTCCTGCCTCAGCCTCCCAAGAGGCTGGGGTTATAGCTGTGTGCTTGATGCCCAGCTAATTTTTTAAAGCTTCCCCTCCCCCAGTTCTCAGGTTCTGAAGAGGCAGACTGTTTCATGAGCAAGTCTTCAGTCACGGTGCCTCGAAGGCCCTCTTCACCGCCAGATACTCCCCAGGTGCTGAGGCCCCCAGCGTACCACAGGCTCCAGCCGATTGTGCATAGAGCACGTAGGCTGGACAGTGGAGCCCATAGAGGCCACAGCCTGGAGAGCCAGCCTGCCTCTGAGCCACTCTGGAAGCTACAGCCAAGTGGGCTGAAATCCAGACATAGCTCAGCCCTGAGTTGCTTGCTTTCTTGGAGAATAAGGTCCCAGGAGAGGAAGTCCCATTGACCAGACCCGGGCCTGGTGCCACTGTGGCTGTATCGGAGTGGTGAGGGAAGGACCAGGGGCTGGGAGTAAGCATCCTGCCCTTGCTGGGGTAACCTGCCAGGCTGTGCACAGTGGGGAGGCTTCACCGCAGGAGACTGGGGCTATTAGGTGCCAGGAGAGATTCCAGGCCACCTGGAAGGCTCAAACTGCCCCCACTGTTTGATGGAACAGAATGTGCTTGAAATTGCAGAGGGAAAAATTCAAAGGTAGTTGGTCAAATCAAATGGAGTATGTTGTTGTTGTTGTTGTTGTTGTTGTTGTTAGGTGCCATCAAGTTGAGTCTGACTCATAGTAACTCTATGTACAACAGAACAAAACACTCCCCAACAAGGTGTCATGCATACAATCTTTTTAAGTTTGATGCCCATTCTTGCAGCCACTATGTTTCTTCTCATTTTGAGTCTTGCCACATCAGCAAAAGGAGGTTCCAGGGACTTTACTCCATTCCTGTCATTAAGGTCGACTCTACTTTGAGGAGACAACTCTTCCTCAGTTGTTTCTTGAATGCCTTCCAGCCTGGGGGGCTCACATTCCAGCACTATACTTGACAGTGCTTCTCCGCCATTCATAGAGTTCTCAATAGCTAATTCTTTCAAGAGTGGGCTGCCGGGTCCTTCTCCCTAGTCTGTCTTAGTCTGGAAGCTCAGCTGAAACCTGTCCACCATGGGTGGCCCTCCTGGTATCTGAGATACCAGTGGCATGGCTTTCAGCATCCCAGCAACACGCACGGCCCCACAGCATGACAAGCTAATAGATAATGGGGGGAGAAAATGGAGTATAAGAGTGAGCAACTAAGCCACAGGAGACTACACTCATTTCCCTTCCACAGAATGCCCTGCGAGGGGAGAGAATCCCACGGCTGTAAGATCATTATGCTATTTTGAACCTGTAGTTACGATTTCAGAGGCAATTAGCAGAATCTGGGATACATGACTCAAGCTCTAAATTCACTGGGGCTAAAGCCTCAGAGGCCTGAAGAGCCACGCCTGAGGCTGCTCCTCAGCTTCCAGCAAAAAGCCAAGAGCTGTAGGCTGGGGACAGGCCTGGGTGTCGTGGCAGCGCTTGGCCATTGGGGCCAGAGGGGAGTTCCCAGTGCAAGCCCCAGCTATCTGGCTCAGTAGCCCACTTCTTGGCAATCTTGGGTGTCCTATAATCCATAGAAAGCCATCTTGCTTTGTGAAAATGATGAGACACCAGCAGTGACACCACATCTGGCACAAAAACTCCCACCATGAGGTCTGAAGCTCCAGCTGCCAAATACCAGGGTTCTCACTCACGTGGCCACTCCTAAGGAGTGACTAACTCCAGGAGGAAGGAGGGACGACGGTGGCGGGGGCTGCTCTTTATTACATTGAAGTCTGGGTTTCAGAATAACTGGAAGCTCACTAGACACCTTGCTATCGTTATCAATAAAATATTGACCTCAACCAATCTAAGAGGATGCCAGAGCTTGGGGAGGGGGTTGCTTCAGTTCAAGTTGATACTAAAAAGTCAAAGATTATCTTTAAAACTGTTTCCAACCACAGGCTGGAGAAAGGAGCCAGGAGCTGGTTTTCCCTCATCATTCAGCCTTTAAAGATGAGGCCTCATTTTAAGTTCATCTACAGCCCTGCCACCCTGGTGTCTGATCCCCTCTGATTTCAGAAGCTAAGCAGGGTCGGGCCTGGTTAGTACTTAGATGGGAGACCGCCTGGGAACACCAGGTGCTGTAGGCTTGGGAGAAGGACCTGGTAACCCACTCCCAAAAAACAATCCGCCATTGAAAACCCTATGGATAGCAGAGAAGCACTGACAATAGTGCCGGGCATGACACAGTGTCAAGAAGTGTTTCGTTCTGCTATACACAGGGTCAGACCCGACTCAACGGCACCGACAGCAATAGCATCTTAAGTCCAAGACAGTTCTGGTCCCCGGCGTGACAGAACCTATGCTTGTTTTGCTCTGCCATGTGGCCTTTTGAGAACAGAGGGGTTGAGCTGTCTCCAACCTCTGTCGGGGTCCTAGGGTCCTGGGGTCCTTCAGTCTAGGCCTGTCTCCCTAATAGGGCAACTAACTGTCCCTGTTTTCCCAGGACTGAGGAGGTTCCCAGGGCAGGGACTAAAAGCAAAAAAGCTAAAAACAGAAAAGTTCAGGGCAAGTCAGGGCACGTTGTCCAACCTACTGTGCAGCCACCCCATCCTATCATAGCTGCCTCCATGAGGACCAAGGAGCGGTGATGCGGTCTTGGCCAGAGTAAGTCAGATGACTCTAATTTCTTCCATGCAGTGGTCCACCCAGCCCGGACTCGGTGCCAAGGGCTTTTCATGCATTAACTCATCTCACGCTTTCCACAAATGCTTCCTCCCCGACTCTCAGCGAGGTTAAGTGACTTATCCAGGGTCACCTGGCCAACAGGGGGAGAGGCAGCAATGGAACCCAGGACTACCTGACATCAAACCTCCCACTTCACCCATGAATAACACAAGCATAACCCACCTTTTTACAGTCTCTTATGCTATTTTTTTAATGTTTGCTTAAGAAACTCAAAGGTTTTTAAATTTTATTTTTATTAAAAGATGCTTTATTAGAAACATAAACTTATATATATTGATGTGCTACCACGTCACGTTTCAGTGTATGAGTACATCGTACACATTTTTTTTTCCAGTGCGGAGAATTAAACCCAAGGCCTCACACATGCTAGGCAAGCTGTATTTCCAGCCCTGGATAATTTTTAAGTCAGGATAAGCATCTCTATCACCTCAAACATTTATCACCTCTCAACGATGAAAATGTCTGAAAGCCTTTCTAGCTTTTTGAACTATCAATGAGTTATTGTCATCTATAGTCACTGTGCTATCTGACATCACACCAGAATGTCTTACTCCTATCTAACTGTAACTTAGTACTCACTGATCAATCTTTCCCCATTCCTCCCTCCCTCATACTCTCCTTAGCTTCTGGTAACAACCATTCCATTCTCAACTTCTATGAGATCCACAGTTTTTAGATTCCACATGTGGGTGAGATCATGTGATACTCATCTTTCACATACTTGGCTTAGTTCATTTAACACAATGATCTCCAGGGCCATATGTGGCAAATGACAGGATTTCATTCTTTTTTATGGCTGAATAGTATTCACTGTGTATATGTACCACACATTCTCTTTCCTTTCTTCAGTAGATGGCCATTTAGATTGTTTCCATTTCTTGGCTGTTGTGAATACTGCTGCAGTGAAGTGCAGATGGGAGTGTAGATGTCTCTTCTACATGCTAATTTCATTTCCTTTGGATATATATATACTCAATAGTGGTTCTATTTTTAATTTTTTGAAGAACCTCTATACTGTTTTCCATAATGGCTGCACCAATTTACATTCCTACTAACAGTGTGTATAGGTTCCCTTTCCTTCAAATCCTTGTCAGCAATTATTATCTTTAGTCTTTTTATTAAAAGGGTTTTTTAAAGAGCTTTCACTCTCTTAAAATTAAGTGATAAAGTATTTTCATCACAAGTCTAAATTGCTCCAAATATATAATTTGATATAAATATTAAGGAAAACTGTCATACCACTCTTTAAAATGTATTTAAAGATGGGAATGCAAAATGACACAGCCCTACAGAAGGGAATTTGGTGATAACTAACAAAATTTTATAAGCATCTACCCCTTTCCCCAGAAATTCCTACCACTAGGAATCTATTTCAAAGATATACAAGAAGTAATACAAAATGATACATCATCAAACTATTCACTGAAGCACTGTTTGAAATTTTAAAAATTGGGAAATATACATTTTGACCAGTACGAGAATGGCTTAATAAACCATACCATGTCCAGACAATAGAATGCTATATAGCTATTAAAAGGAATAAGAAAGAGCTCTGTAAACATTTTGGTATAATGTCCCAGGAATATATTGTTGAATAAAAAAAGCAAGGTGTAAAATCATGTGTATAGTATACCACATTTTATATAAAAACCAGTGAAATTTAAATATTCATATTTGCCTATATTTTAAAACAAAACCAACAATAGTTGAGGAGTAAGGAAAAGGATTTCCTACATGTGAAAGGAATGTAAAGGAATTAAAAGAGAATGGAACCTGAACTTCCCTGAATATTCCTTGTTCCATAGCCTTAACATTAGAATTATACACATATTTTATAGAATAAATAAAATTAAATCAAAAGAAAATATCTCTAAACATTAAACACAAAAAAGAAACCTAACTGGGTATCAAGTTGTTGCCTTAGCCATTCAGAGAATTATTAAAGTAACTTTAAAACACATTATATTCTCAAATATAATCTGCACTGTTGTATTGTATTATTTTTACATGTACAGTGATTCCATAATTTTTCCCCAAACCAGTTCTTTACTGTGAATCAAATCTGCACATGATTATATTATGCATCTGATTTTCCAGCCCTCTAAAACTGTTGAAAGTGTACAGATTGGATTTGAGAATATGCAGTAAAATTATTTACCTGAATATGGTAAATAAGCCACAACAAAATCTTAAATTGATTGCTTCAATAATCATATCATGGTAGCAATACTAGTAACAATATTTTGAAACAATTGCATATTGTTGTTGTTGTTGTTAGGTACTGTCCAGTTGATATCTGACTCATAGCGACCCTACTACAACAGGTAAAACACTATTGTCAGTGATTCTCTGCTGTTCATAGGGTTTTAAATGGCAGATTGCTTTTTGGAAGTGGGTTGCCAGGTCCTTCTCCCAAGCCTACAGCACCTGGTGTTCCCATGTGGTCTCCCATCCAAGTACTAACCAGGTCCCACCTTGCTTAGCTTCCAAGATCTGACGGGATTCGACACCATAGGGCTACAGCTGCAGGCTACAATTACATATTAGGATAAAATAAATAAGTAATTATATGATGAAAATCAAAACTTTCTACACAGAGGTAGAAATACAAAATCTTAAAAGTTAAGCTTCGTAATCAGAAACTATTTTGTAATCTGAACCATTAATATTGACTCATATTATATTTTTATATTGTAAAACAAATACCTATTTCCCAGCTCTGGCTCCTGGAAAAACTGTATTAGTTACTTTTTTGGTCCTTATGACAAAATTCCTGACACAAACAACTTAAGGGAGGAAGGATTTGTTTTGACTCACATTTACACAGGGTTCAGTCCATGGTTGGTTGGCCCTATGAACTTGGGCAGAACATCATGGGGGTGGGAGTGTGTGTGGGAGGAGGTTCTTCACCTCATAGCAGACAGGAAGCAAAGAGCAAGAGCAGAAGTGTGTGTGGGAGAGAGACAGAGAGAGAGAGAGACAGAGAGAGAGAGAGAGAGAGAGAGAGAAGAGAGAGAGAGAGGAGAGAGAGAGAGAGAGAGAGAGAGAGAGAGAGAGAGAGAAAAGGGAAGAGTAGAGCAGAGCAGAGCAGGAAAAAGAAGAGGGCCAGGGACAAGGTACTCTCAGTGAGCCACCCCTAGTGACCTACTTCCTCCAGCTAGGCTCCACCACCTAAAGTTTCCACACCTCCCAGAACAATGCCATTAACTGAGGACCAAGGATGTAACAACTCTGCTTGTTGAAAGTGGAGAGGATCTGAAACACTTGCTGATGAAGATCAATGAACACAGCCCTCAGTATGAATTGTCCCTCAACAACAATAAAACAAAATCCTTAAAACTGGGTCAGTTGGCAACTTCATGACAAATGGAGAAAAGGTTGAGGTTGTCCAAGCTTCTGCTTTACTTGGTTCTACAATCAACACCCATGGAAGCAGCACCCATGGAAGTCAAGAAATCAAAAGACACATTGCATTGGGAAAAGCTGTTACAAAAGATCTCTTTAAAGTGTTGAAAAGTAAAGATGTCTCATTGAAGATGAAGGTGTGCCTGACTCATGCCATGGTATTTTCAGTCACATCACATGTTGTGAAAGCTGGACAGTGAATAAAGGAGAAAGGAGAAGAACTGATGCTTTTGAATTATGGTGCTGGAGATGAATATTGAATATACCATGGACTGCCAAAAGAACCAACAGATCTGTCCTAGAGAAAGTGCAATCAGAGTGCTCTCTGGAAGCAAGGATGGCTAGATTGCGCCTTATGAATTTTGGACATGTTGTCAAGAGGGACCAATCCCCGGAGAAGAATATCATGTTTGGGAGAGTGGCAGGTCAATGAAAAAAGAAGACCTTCAACTAGATGGATACACACCGCAGCTGCAACAAAGGGCTTACACATAAAAAAGATCATGTGCATGGCACAGCATACGGCAGTGTTTTAGTCTGTTATACATAGGGTCGTGTAACACATGAACCTGGAGTGGGGAATATTTCATATTTAAACCATAGCAAAGACCTTGAAGGAATACCAGCCTAACTGTACTCCTTGTACCTAGATTTGGGTCTGTAAATATCAGCTCTCAGTAAAGGGTTCCTTGGAGAAATGCCTGAAGGTCTGAAGTAGGAAATGAACCGGGTGAACCTAGAACACCTTATCAGACCAGAAGGCAGAGATGGTATACAAGATCCCCAGGGTCATGTCAGAAAATCACAGGAGCCAAGTCAAAGGGCTCCCTCCAGCCAGAGCTGGGACAACTTGGCCAGCAAAAAGTATAATGACTGCAATGGGATAAAATACATCAAAATATGTTTAATCATAACTGTTGTTGTTAGGTGTTATCAAGTCAGCGTCCAACTCATAGCGAGCTTATGTACAACAGATAAAACCCTATTGTCTGCTTTTCTGCTAATCATAGGGTTTTCAATGGCTGATTGTTTTTTGGGAGTGGGCTGCCGGGTCCTTCTCCCAAGCCTACAGCTCCTGGTGTTCCCAGGCAGTCTCCCATCCAAGTACTAACCAGGCCCAACCCTGTTTAGCTTCTGAGATCTGACAGGATCGGATGTCACGGTGGTATGGCTGCAGGCAAACATAACTTGGCCCATACATAATAATACAAAAACCCAAAACATTGCTGGGCTCACACCTTGGTCCCTGAGCACCCCTGGACGTTCTCACTGGGCACACAAAAAATGCGGGTCCTCATCCACTCCTCACCCAGATGATCTGTCAGAGTTGTCTGCAGGGAGAAACATCGAGGGGATGACCAATGTCCCACCACAGGATGAAGGTGAATCGCCCATCTCCAAAGTTCAGTGTGTCTCCGCTGCTATGCAACCCCACTGCGTGTACAGCACCCACGGGGTTGCCATGTTGCTCTCGTGGGACTCAGCATACAGGTGAATAGATGTGACCTGAGGCTTATGCTGCTTGCTGTGCTGTGAGTGATAAAGCCCTTCACCTATGAGGATATATAGGTCTGCTGCTGACACCCATGAAAATGGCAGGTAACTTGTGTCCTTTCTTAAGACAAGATCCAGGATTTAACACCTAGGTCACTGTCACTTTTGGCAGTTATTGGGACACCAGCTCATTATTTTGAAAACTGGTGCCAGGTGCCATGGCATATGACTCTAATCCCAGTGGCTCAGGATGTGGAGGCAAGGGTATCATAGGCTTGAGGCCAGCCTGCACAAAGTCATGAGACTATGTCTCAAAAGAAAAAGTTTTAAAAGGGGCTGGAGGGACAGTGCAGTGGTGGAGCACTCTCAAGATAGCCTGGGTTTAACCTCCCAGTACTGCAAAAAAAGAAATAAAAAAGAAGAAGAAGAGGAGGAGGAAGAAGAGGAGAAATATAAGGAGGAGGAGGAAGAGGAGAAGGAGGAGGACGAGAAGGAGGAGGAGGAGGAGGAGGAGGAGGAGGAAGAAATAATTTAAGTCAGACATCGTGGTGCATGCCTGAAATCCCAGTTCTTAGCAGGCTGAGGCAAGAGGATCACAAGTTCAAGGCCAGCCTGGATTATAGAGCAAGTTTGAGGTAAGCCTGGGCTACATACATAGTGAAACAGTGTCTTGAAAACTAAATAAAGAAATAAAGAAATAAAGAAAAAAAGAAAAAAGAAAAGGGAAATTGATAAAAAGCAAGTATTTATCTGCCATTCCTGCACAAACTATATTTCAGGGCAATCAAATAATTGAGTCAGCCAAGTTCATTATGGAAGGATTTTAGCTAATACATTCAGAAGGGATAGATACACTTCGAAAATCAGCATTTTGGATACCCCTAATGTAATAATGTACCTATGCAATATTCATTCAGCGTTGTTTTTGAAGCTACTAATGAAGTGTTAATGGAAAACCTTATAAGGAATGTCTCACAAAAATATAGAGACAACAGATATGAGACGCCTCCTGTGATAAAATAAAAACTAAACCACACCATTTATGAACTATTCTTACAGGAAATTGACCATGAATCTGATTAAACCTCTAGTTCTAACTCCCATTGTCAGGAAAGACAGGGAGCAGAGGAGCATGTGAACGACACCAAGAGGGCACAATCCACAAGGCTCAGAAGCTGGAGGTGGCTGCCCGTGCCTGTAACCCCAGCACTCGAGAAGCTGAGGCAGAGAAGTGTGAGTTCCAGGCCAGCCTTGGGTTCGTAGCAAAATTTGGGAGAGAGGGAGAGATAGAGAAAGAAGAAAAGAGAAGAGAAGAGAGAAGGAAAAAGAAAAGGAAAGGGAAGAAAAGAAAAGAAAAGAAAGAAAAGAAAAAAATAATTCTACAGGACATATGACATGGTTTTCTTCAACAAATAAATGACCAGAGAAAACAAAAACTCATGTTCATAAGGAGACTTAAGTAACATGTCAACCAAATGCAATTAATGTGTGAACTATATTTAGATCTGATTTCCACAAACCCTCTGTAGAAAACCATTAATGAGACAACTGGGGGATTTAACTATGGTGGAACAGTCAAAAATATTATGCAATGAGGGTAAATAGCATGTGGTTCTGTTTTTGAGGAAAGAGTCGTGACTTCTAAGAGATACGGCAGAATTCACAGATGAAATGATAGAGCCTGGAATTTGCTTTACAATGACGCAGTGGCCAGAGGCAAGAGAAGGAATGGATGAAACAAGATTGGTCATATGTTAATAATTATTAAAGCTGGTCATTAACACCCTGGAGATTTGTTTTACTGTGTACTCTTGCATTTGAAAAATTCCAAAGCAAAAAGGTATTTTAGAGTAAAATGTCACTGTTCCTAGGATTCTTAAATAAAGGACCTAAGGAAGTCCAAATACCTAGAAATTATGTATTTAACAGAATTAAGCAATACGTGAATCTGAGAAGAAGGAATTCATCTTATGGAAACAAAGCTGACTTTCTAAAGGTTTGGCGCATTCCGTTCCTAAACAACATTTGGGAACATTTTGTTCCAGGCCTGTACCTAAGTCAAAAGCCTGCTTTTAATTTACTTTCTGGAAATTATTAGCATCAAGAGGATAAAAGTACAGTTGCTGTCAATCAGGTGAAAGACGTCAGATTTTTGCATGTCAGAGGGGTTCAGACATGCAAAGACTGGAGCTCCCTGGTGGGAGGTAGGGTGCCTTTGCCTCTGCCCATCTCGTACGTAGTCCACTGGGTCCCTTCATTGTCTCCCAGCCTGCATTGTGGACTTTCCACAGGCCCCTTTGGGGGCCCAACTTCCTCATGCTGATCCTCTCCCTTCTCTCTCCCCTTTTGTGCCTCTCTCTCCAGCCCTCTCCTTGGGCCTGCACCTTGGACAAGGGTAGGGAAGGTGTAGGAAGGGGACAGACTCCTGGCCCTGCCATAACTCTGCCCAGTGGGAGCAGCACTGGCCTCCCCGGCCACCACAGGCCTGGGCGTCTGACCCCCTCCTCCCCTGGGGCCTCCCTGTGGTCCTCATGGGCCCTCCTTCAGGCCTCCAGGTAGCCTGCCTCCGTCACTCCTATCTGGGAAGGCAGGTGGCCTCCTGTGTGCACTCCAGGGCCTGACTCCTTCCAGCTGCTGCCTCCTGAGGAAGCCGGCCAGGCTGGAAGCCAGCTCCAAGGCCCTTCCAGGCCTTCACAGGGTGCTGCCCTGAGTGGAGGCCAGGGAGGAGGTGCATGTGGCCTGGGAGCAGGCGGAGAGGCCGGTCTGCAGGGGAAAGCATGTCACAGAGCCAGCCTTGCATGCCCCCAAGGTCAGCAAGCACCCAGCCAAGCGAGAAGATGAGTCCAAAAGACACTGCGGTGGTCAGCGGGTGCTCATTAGACATGGTGAGTGTGCTACATGGGGAGCGCGGGGGACAGCCCAGGAGGCCAGTAGGGCAGTTACTGGGTTTTTCATTTGGAAAACAGACCCTGGCAGTGGGTGCGGTGGCACATGCCTGCAATCTCAGCTACTGAGGATCACTCTGAGGCAGGAGGATAGCCTGAGCCCAGGAGTTCAAGGCCAGCCTGGCCAACACAGTGAGACTTCCATCAAAATAAAATGAAATAATAGAATAAAATAAAATAAAATAAACACATTTACAAAAAGACAGAGCCAAGCATGGTGGTGCACATCTATAATCCCAGAGACTCAGGAGTCTGAGGCAGGAGGGTCGCATGTTCAAGGCCAGAGGCAGCCTGTGTAACTCAGCAAGAGCCTGACTCAAGATAAAAAATAAAAAATGGGCTGGTGGTGCAGGCCAGTGTTAGAGTACTTGCAAAGCATGCACGAGGCCCTGGGCTCCACCCCCTAGTACCAAAAATAAAAACAAAACGAGACCCTGCAGACCCTGGATGCACCTGAGCACCTGAGACCCAGCCCTACAGCTAATGCCTCCCTATTTAGAAGATGTCACAGTTTAATGCTTGAAGGACCCCATCAGAGCATTGTTGTTGTTAGGTGCCAATGAGTCGGGTCTGACTCACAGTGACCCATATTGGGTTTTCAATGGCTGACTATTTGGAATTGTTTTGGGGAGTCGATAGCTATGTCCTTCTCCCATCAGAGCACTGTTGTTAGGTGCCATGGAGTCAGTGTCCAACTCATAGCAACCTTATGTACGACAGAAGAAACCCTATTGTCAGTGCTTCTCTGCTGTTCATGGAGTTTTCAATGGTGGATTGATTTTTGGAAGTGGGTTGTCAGGTCCTTCTCCCAATCCTACAGCACCTGGTGTTCCCAGGTGGTCTCCCATCCAAGGACTAACCAGGCCCAACCCTGCTTAGCTTCCAAGATCTGCCGGGATCAGACGCCACAGTGGTACAGCTACAAGCCATTAGAGCACAGGCCTAAGAAAACCCCATCAGAGCACAGGGCTGGACAGAGCAGGCTCCCAAGCTTCAGGCTTCAGGTGGCCTGAGCCTCTGTGGCTTGCAGGAAGCCACTGGCAGTGTGTCAGGGTTGCCAACCCTTCCTAGTTAGGGTTGGAAAATCTTGGCCCCCGGGCCTCAAGCTATAGCTGGAAAGCCCCTCTGGCTGTGCAGTGAGATGAGCCACGTGAGAAGACAGGGAGCTCCTCTCCTGACTCTCCCCTGGAGCCAGTGCTGCAGAGAGAAAAAGTGCCCCAACAGGAAATCTGGCCCCAGGAGGCCCTGCATGTGCAAAGTTTGGTAGAACACAGCCCCGAGAGGTTCTGATGTTCCTACTCCCTGATTCTCTGCCGGCCTCCTGCAGCGACCGTTGCACAGGACCAAGGCCAGAGAAACACCAGATTCCCAAGAAAAGTCCCTGGGAGTCAAGGTCCCATGTAGTCACCTAGAAGGGCTCAAATCCAGATGTGCCCTCCTGGCCTATCTCTGAGCCCTCCACCTATGGTTTCTCTATGGCAGAGTGGGAATGAAGTCCAGAAGTCACGTCTAAGAACAGCATTTCCACCAGCCTGGCATAGGTGCACAGTGTGTCCCACTCGGGCCCCACACAGCCACGCCCCTCCCCACTGGATCCTGCACACACTGCATCAGGCCACACCACTGCCACCTGAGAGGGTATAGCCTGTGTCTCCCCAGGAGCTCCTGGACTCACCTGTGGTGTATGAGTAATAGAGGTTGAGGAAGAAAGGAGTGATGTTTGTGGCCCCAGAGCCTTCCAGGAAGTGCCCTGCCCATTTGGACCTTGGTTCCATAGCTGCAAAATCAGATGGCACTCGGCCAACCCCAGAGGGGTTGCAAAGCCAGATTCCCAAGGAAAACCGCCCAGAGAATGGTGGAAGAGGCTACCTGGAGATGGCTCCGGCTTGGCCAGGATTTTCCCAGGAAGCAGGTGACTTCCAACCAGACATGTGACAAACAAGGGCCTCGGCTGCTCCTTGACTCTCCAGATGGCCCAGCCAGCAAGAGCAGCTTGGGGGGCTGGGGGGTCCCTCAGCCAAGACCGCTGCTTCTGCTCTTGGTACTCCTGGAGGTCAGCAAGCCTGGGCTGGAGGACGGGGTGGGGACAGCGGGGATTTGCACCATCCAAACCAGAGACCCTTAGCCTGGGTGGCAGGTCCCAATCACCAGGGGCAGGGGAGATTTTTTAACCATTCCTGTGCCCCGCCCGCTAGACCAGCTGAATCAGAATCTCTGGGTGGGCGGCCCAGGCATTGCTTTTTAGAGCTCCGCCAGGGGACTGCACTGGCCTGGCTGGAGTTGCCCCAACTTCTCTTGACAAGCAGTGTGAAAAAGTGGGGTGGAGAGTGGCCTGGGACACCTTCATCACCATGGTGACCGGCCTTCAATTTTGCTCCCATCTCTCTGGGACACACCTTAGTGCTCCTGCTAGGAATCTTTGTCCCCAAGGTAAAATGCAGAGTCCCGAGCCCAGCACATGACGACAGTGTGCACTATCCAGGCGACAGCCCCGAGGTGGGAGGTGCTCGTTCTTGGAGTGCTGCTGGGTTTCAGGCTCCTGATGGCAGGGGGGGGCGGAGAGATCAGATGGGGAGGACTCTGAAGGGCCCTCAAACACGGGCCAAGAACATGGGATCTGGGGGCAGTCAGTTTCAGATCAGACACTGAGATTCTGGGTCTCTTTTTCTTCTATAAGACGAGGATAGTAATTCTGGCTGCCTTCAGGGCTTATGAAGTGCCTTTGCTCTTGCCCGGCATTAATGTTACCTGTAGCAAAGGAGATGGAGATAGGGTATTGTCTACTCTGCCTCCCCATAAAGGCTGTTGGAGCTCTGGCTCTCACGGGGCTCTTGTTGCCACAAGAACACCCCATGGCTCTGCCTGCCACCAACCACCCTGCCTGATTTCATTTTTGGCTGAGTTAGACATCTCCCTGAGGAGGGTAAAGCTTGTGGGCAGTTTTAGAACTCACTGCAACACAGCCCAGGATTTTGCCATCCCTGCGGCCCAGAGGCTATAAGGGTGCTGTCACGAATGTCACCTTTGCTGGCTCAGGACAGTCAGAGAACTTGAAGGTAGATCCCACAGTCCTGTGGGAAGGGCTCCCACGTTGAGTACTGACCGATCCACCCATTTGCAGAACCACGCTTAGATGGTTCCTAGCTCTGTGGCCTGGGACAAAACCAAACCTTTGTGAGCCTCAGTTTGCACATCTCTAAAATGAAGGTAATGAGCTGGGCACCTCTGTTATCCCAGTGACTCGGGAGGCTGAGGCAGGAGGATGGTAAGTTTGAGGCCAGAGGCAGCTTGTGTAACTTAGTGAGACCCTGTCTCAAAATAAGAAATAAAAAACAGGGGTTAGAGGTGCCGCTCAGTGGTAGAGCACTTGCAAAAGTATGTACAACACCCTGGTTTCAGGCCCCCTGATACCAGAAAAAAAAAAAAAAAAAAAGACCAAGGTAATGATACCTCACAGAGAGTACTGATACCTCACAGAGTAATGATACCTCACAGAGAGTACTGAAGGGGAGGCGTTCCCCCTGAAATGCACCCAGCCCAGCCTGAAGTCCATGGTAGATGCTCCTCTCCCACCAGGATCTCCTTTGCTCCACTGTGCCGAGGAGGAGGGAATCACAACCCCAAGCCAGGCTTCCAGGCAAGGATCTGACTCACACATGATAGCCAGGTGACATCAGCATAGGTGCAGTGGGAAGCAAGTGACGGTGCTCGGCTTATCAGGGCTGTTGGAAAGGAAATCCGCTGAGTTTCCACCTCCACCCCTAAATAAACCAATGAAGTCTGTTGCAACTTTTGTCTTCAGAAGTGGAGTTAGGGCCTTCCCAGGAAGCCCTTTCAATTGCCTGCTGATCCTCAGGGCCAGGGGATTGATTACCTTCCTCCTACTGCCTGCAGCTGCAATGGTTCCCCCGCCTAGATGGGGAGGCCCATAAGGGCAGGGCCGTGTCTCATTCAGCACCGTGTATCTGGCACCCAGCACAAGGGGCCTGCCAGCATCGCCTCTGGGGCCCCCAAACACAGGGCGAGGACATTCCAACGCTAGGTTGGAGCCTGTCTTCCAGACAGCACAGGCTGACGCCCTCTACCTCTTTATTCCAGGCAGGCTACAGCTGGACTCCTTCACTCCAAGACCACCTAGAGACATCCCCCATCTAGAAATTAGCTGCCTTGGTTGCTGGACAGATGGACCTTGGGAGGGGGGCTCCCCCGCTCACTAACCTGGCCTTTGATAATAGACCTATGTGCCCAGTGTCCCTTTAAGACTGGTATGGGCACAGTGGCAAGGTTCTGTCATCTCAGGGAGAGAAGAGAGTTTGGGCTGGGCAAGAATACACTTCCTGGATGGCAGAGCAACCTCATACCGGGGGAGGGCAGCTCATTTTCTCTGTTCCCAAGAACTCACACAAGGCTTCTGGCTGCACTCCTGCACTCCCTGTAAGCTCCTCTCTGCATTTCATTGAACCTCCCCAGCCTGGACAAGCAAGTTAGTGTAAAGCCTTTGACTATAACTCTGAATGAAATGGGAACCATTGAAGGGCATTGAACTGGACAGTGATATGTTCTGACTTAGGTTTTATCAGGCTCTGTTGACTATTATGTTGAGAATAGACTGAAGCCCTGCAGGTTGGAAGTATAAGACCACTTAGGGAGCTACTTGATATTCACGCTTAGTGTGCACTTGGCATGAGCCAAGACTTCACTCAACAAAACTATGAAGTAGGTATCATTATAATCAGCCTAGGTTTACAAATCAGAAAATTGAATCAAAGATGGTAGACAACTGCCTAAATATAAACAGTCTGTAACTGGTAGAGTCAAGATTGGGATGTAGGCATTCTGGCTCCAGAGTCCATGCATTTAATCAGCTCCTTGTATGGAGTACATACAATAAGGTCATCTGACTCTAGATGTATTTCAAAGGATTATCAATGAGGTATCAAGAAATAAACCAAGAATGATCCTTAGATGACTTCTATTCAGCATAATACTGGTGTTATTAGCCTGGGCAATAAGGCAAGAAAAATAAATAAAATGGTAAATAAAAGAAATGAAGAAGCAAAACTGTGTTTATGTGCAAATAATATGCTCATACATTGAAAATCCTAAGGATTCTAAAAAAAGGAAAGATTACCAAAAGCAATAAGAAGATTCAGAAAGGTTGTAAGATTCAGAATCAATATATAAAAATGTATTTTATTTCTATATGCCAGTAACAATACTTGGAAATGAAATTTTAAAAATCTATTAAGTAGTACCAAGAAATATAAAATATGAAATATTCGGGTTATCTTAACAAAGTATCTACAAATGCTACCCACTAATAACTACAAAAATTACTAAAAGAAACTAAAGAAACCTAAAGAAATGAGGAGATATGCCACTTTCATGGACTGGAAGACTCTGTGTTGTTAAGATATCAATTATTCTCCAACTTGTCCTATGCAAATCCAATCAAAATTCCATTAGGTTTTTCTTAAATAAGTAGGCAAATTAACATTAATACTTATACAGAAATTCTAAGGACCTATAATAGCCAAGTAATCTTTAAAAAGAAGAGTACATTTGGAGAATTTATACTGTGTTTGATTTTCAGATTTTCTGTAAAGCTACAGTTAACAAGAAGGCATAGTTTAGGCATTAGATCAAAGAAACAGATTAGATATTCCAGAAGTAAAACCAAACATATACCATCAATTGATATTCAGCAAAGATGCCATGAGAAATCAGTGGGAAAAAGGATGTCCCTTCAATGCAGGAACAACTCAGTATCTGTAAATAAAAATAAAACCAAACCTCATTTCTTACCTCACACCATACACAAAAACTAACTTGAAAGGGAGGACAGACCTAATGAAAAGCAAAGCAAAACAAAACAAAAGCAAACAAACAAAACCCCTGAAACTATAAAATTTCAAAGGTTTCTTAGATAGGACACAAAGAATTCTGATCATGAAAGAAAAATGTTCACTTACATTTCATCAAAATTCAAAACTTGTCAGTCACACACTGTGACACATGCCTGTAATCCCAGCTATTCCAGAGGCGGTGGCAGGAGGATCATAAATCCAAGGCCAGAGGTATCCTGTGAAACTTAGTGAGACCTTGTCTCAAAATAAAAAAATAAAAGAGGGGCTGGAGGTACAGCTCAGTAGGGGGTTTGAACCCAGGGCCAGCATGGGTTCAATGCCTACTACTATAAAAAAATTAAAAATAAATAAAAAATAGATAAGTAAAAACTTCTCCTCAAAAGACATTGTTGAGAAAATAAACCCACAAACCAGAAGAAAACATTCACAATACATGAAATTGACAATGGATTTGTGCTCAAAATATATACAAACTCTTAAGAACTCAATAATAGGATAATAACCCCATTTTTACAAAATGGGAAAAGATTTTGACAGATACTTTATAAAAGAGAATGTATAAGTGACCAACAAATACATGAAAAGATGAACATCATTAGTAGTCAAGGAAATACAAGTTAAAACCACAAAAAAAACCCACTACACATCCAAAGGAATTATTAAAATTTCAAAACTGACAACATCAGAGTAATTGGAACTCATACATTGCACATATATCATGGAAGCATAAAATGATAAAACAGTCTAGAATTTTCTTAAGTTAAATAAATACTGTTTCCACTTCTAGGTTTTTAAAGAAATTAAGATACATGTCCAACCAAAAGACTTACGTGTATTTGTAACAGATTTATTTGCAATAGCCCTGCAAACTGGAAATGACCAGTCAACATCCATCAGTGCTGCAAATGGATAAACAAAGTGTAGTATATACCTACCACGGAATATTACTCAACAATCAAAATAACCAACTACCTATTCACTACAATATTATGCTGAGCACAGGGCCCTGTGCTTGGCATATATAAGCCATCTTAGTGCAGGAAAGAATAGCAGGGGTGGAAGGGGAAAGAGTGGCAGGAGATAGTGATGAGAAGAGAGGGTCTCACAAAGACACAGAGCTCTGTAGGCACCAGGTCCCTCCATGGCCACTTGCCAGCTCTCAGCCATTCTCCCAGTCTCTCTGTGGAAAAAGGAATGCTGATTGCATAGTTGAAATGAAGCCCACCCCTGATAATTCACAGCAAGGCCTTATTATATTAGCAGCAAGTAGCCCCACCCAGCTCTGCTCTGACCCTTTCTCTACTCTGGGTGTGGCCCAGTGAGCACACTCATGGCTCCAACCTCTGCCCTCCTGCCCTGCTCTTCCCGAGCTTCTCCCAATGCAGAGGCAAGGGCACTGGCAAACCCCCGGCAAGGGCGCCTCTCTGTCTCTAGCTGCCTGTGGACAGGGATGGGGGGACTCCTTCCCAGAGCACCTAGTGGGCTGAGGAGATGGGGCCCACAGGCCGCCATGTAATCTCTGCTTCTCTTCTGGTCAAGGAATGTCTGCGACTCTTCAGATGGGACTGGATAACCATCGGGACTCCCTCTCCCAAGTCGTTGTCCCAACAGGAGAGGCCTCGCTGGAAGCAGGAGCTCCAGAGCACTGTCCTTCGCTCTGCAAAAGCACAAGGTTGACTTGTTGGTCCACAGAGATAACAGGAGTGCATAGTGACCCCAGGTGTGCTCCTAGCCAGGGCACATTCCATTCCAGGGAAAACAGGACAGGCACAGAAGCTTTGAGCTGGGAGGAGCCACAGGTCATCTGGGCGTGAGGCTTGAGATCTCTGTAGGTGGTGCAGGATAGAACTTGCTATTCTAAATGTGAATCTTTTTAAGCAAAGCTGAAAGATGCCGGAGGGGATCAGTGTAGGGGAAACAGAGGCTAGGGAAGGAGGGGACGGGAGGGGAAATTAAGCACAGGGCCAAAGAGGGAGAGGATTACCTCAAAATATATGTGACAACTTAAGGAATATATGGGAATTATGGTTCTGTAAAATATATTAATGAATGTCTGAGCAAAAGTGATATAATGATCCCATAATGAGACATAGCAAAAGTCTTATCACTCTGTACCCCACCAACACTTAGAAATAAAAAATATAAATGTGTATATTAATTTTTGTGGACATTTTTTCTATTGATGTCAGGTTTTCTGTTTGCCATAGGCATACATGAAGTTTTCTTTTTAATGTTGCTGTTGTTCTTAGGTGCTGTCCAGTCGGTATCCGACTCATAAACCCTATGTACAACAGGCGAAACACTATTGTTAGTGCTTCTCTGCTATTCATAGGGTTTTCAATGGCTGATTGGTTTTTGGGAGTGGGTTGCCGGGTCCTTCTCCCAAGCCTACAGCACCTGGTGTTCCCAGGTCAAGGTGCCGCAGCTCCAGTGGAGGTAAAGGATCTCTCCCTGGCATGGATACAGCACTTGCTTGTTGTTGCTGGTAACACCAGGGCTACCTTGGAGCCCAGAGCCGTGGGGCCTGTAGGCCAACAGCACCCAGGAGGAGGTCCTGAAATGACCAAGGGTGGAGGAGGGGGTCAACTTCAGGGCCTCCTCCAAGGCCCCATGGAGCATCTCCCTTGTTTCATAAGCCAAGCCCTTGGCACCCGGCCGCTCTCCAGCAAGTGTGCCTTACCCACCAAAGGAACAGCCTTCGTCCTCACACATCTCTCTCCGAGTCCCACCCCTGCCTGCTTGGTCAGACCCTAGGCTGCCAGGAGCAAGCGACGCCATTCACTGCCAGCCACTCACCACCTCCCCAGGCTCTCACCGGCCTCTCCTAGTGCTGAACTGGCCTGGTGGAGTATTGGACACCTCACTCATACTAAGGGCCAGGAGCAAAATCCCCTTCTTACAAATATGAAAGCAGAGGCTCAGAAGGATGATGGGATCCCACCAGGGACACATACCTGGCAGGTGAGACATGGGACCCAAAGCTAGTGCAGAAGGCTTCCCTCCACTCTTTAGAGTCCCTGGAGGGGAGGGGACTCTTCCCTTGATGGGTTGGGCACAAGCTAGAGAGGGAAGCAATGTCACTTTAGGGATACTTAGTACTTTCTGAGAGTCTGAGGCCCCAGGCTCTGGAGGCCACCTCAGGTCAACCCCACTTTTCCGGGTTTATCTTCAAAAACACACAAAGCCCTCCGCCCCAAACAGCATCCCCAGGTAGGACTCCTCTGAAGAAAGTGCAACTTCCCCGAGCCACTGCCTGGCCATCCCAGGGAGCAACTCCTGTTTCCAGGAGACAGCCAGGCTCGCTTGGCCTCCTGAAGCCTGGGTTGGAATCGCAGCTCAGACGCTCACACGTTGTGCATCTGGACCACACGGACTGACCGCCTCCTGCCAATCTACTGACCTATAATATTGGGAGGATAAGACTGGCCTCAGAAGGTAGTTATAAAATATGTTACCCTCTAGCCTCACTCCTGGAACAAGGCATGAGCTCAGGCAAGTAGTCAAGCAGCCCCTGCAGCAGCTGGTCTAGGGACAGTCCTCTTCTTCCATAGCTTCCAAATCCCACACCTTCACTCTATCCCAGCACGTGCTTTCTCTTCCTGGGGGCCAATTCTTTTCTTTTCTTTTCTTTTCTTTTCTTTTCTTTTCTTTTCTTTCTTCTTCTTCTTTTTTTTTTTTTTTTTTTTTTCCCTCTGTACTGGGAGTTAAACCCAGGGCCTCACGCTTGCATGCTTTGCAAATGCTGGACCACTGAGCTGCACCCCCAGCCCGTTTTTTTACTTTTTCAGACAGGGTCTCACTAAATTATGCAGACTGCCTCTGGTCTCAAACTTGTGATCCTCCTGCCTCCACCTCCCCAGCCACTGGGATGCCAGGCATGTACTACTGTGCCCAGCAATTCTTTTTTTTTGTTTGTTTGTTTTTGTTTCTCCCTCTCCCTCCCTCCTCCTCCCCATTTTTGCCTCTATAGCCTTGCTCCTGGGGTTGGGGTTTAGCTCAGTTGGTAGAGTGCTGCTCTGTGCTCTCTGAGGTCCTTAGTTTGATCCCCAGCACCACAAAAATGGGAGAAGCCTGCACCTGAAACAATCCTGAAACAATCAACCATCAAAAACCCTATGAAGGTTGCTATGAGTTGGACCCAACTGGATGGCACCAAACAATCACAACAATATCCTTGCTCATGGTCTGTCTCTTCCTTGAAGCACTGTCCCCTTCCTTTTCTAGGTGTCTAAATCTTATCCTCCCCATGTGTCTGTCAGCTTGTTGTGCTGGGGGGCAGGCTTGTGTGTTGCTGTGATGCTGAAAGCTGTGCCATATGCATCTCAGATACCAGCAGGACCAACCGTGGTAGACAGGTTTCAGCTGAGCTTCCAGACTAAGAAAGACTAGGGAGAAGGACCTGGCAGCCCACTCCCGAAACAATTGTTGTTGTTGTTGTTGTTGATGATGTTAAGTGCCATTGAGTTCGGTCTGACTCATAGCGACTCTCACAGGGTTTTCAGTGGCTGATTGCCCCAAATAATTAGCTACTGAAAACCCTATGAATAGCAGAGAAGCACTGCCAAATATAGTGCCAGAAAATGAGCCCCGCAGGCTGGAAGGCATTCAAGAAATGACTGGGGAAGAGTTGCCTCCTCAAAATAGAGTCAACAACTTTAATGATAGGAATGGAGTAAAGCCCCTGGACCTCCTCTGCTGATGTGGCAGGACTCAAAATAAGAAAAAACATAGTGGTTCCAACATTGGGCTCAAATATGAAAAGACTGTATGCATGGCACAGTGTTGGGTAGTGTTTCCTCTATTGTACATTGGGTTGCTATGAGTAGGACCTGACTTGATGGCACTCAACAATAACAACAAATTTTATCCAGCCTTTACGATAGAGCTCTTAATGAATCTTCCTTAGGGAAGAAATTGGACTCAATGAGGCAGCCAAGGACTGGACACGTCAAGCAAGCAGGGGACAGGGGACCAGGCACCAGGGCCTGAAGCTCTGGAGGATATGAAACCCATGGCTCAGGGCACTCGCTCAACTACCTACATAGTCATGGTTCCTCCATCTGCCTGCTTACTGCATACCCAGTCACCTGGTGTCCCACTCACTTGACTATCTACTGACCTACCTGGCCACCTACATCACAGACATCCACCTGCCTGCTTTTGCACCTGCTCTATGTGGGATCAGTTACCTCTGCTCTATCAAACAGTGCCAGAACCACATCTGTTCTTTCTTCTCTTTTCCTTAATTTTTTGGCCTTCTTTTGGATCAGTTAAGAATTTTTCATCTCCTTCTCCTTTGTCCATGGACTACAAAAAGAATCAACACATCTGTCCTGGACAAAGTGCAACCAGAGTGCTCCTTGAAAATAAGGATGGCTAGACTGTGCCTTCTGTATTTTGGACATGTTGCCAGGAGAGACCAATCCCTGGAGAAGGACATCATGTTTGGGAGAGTGGCAGGTCATTATAAAAAAGGAAGACCCTCAACTAGATGGATTGACACAGTGACTACAACAATGCACTTAAACATAAAAAAGATTGTGGGCATGGCACATTGTCAGGGAGTGTTTCTTTCTGTTGTACATAGGGTTGCTATGAGTCAGACTCAATAGCACTTAACAACAACAATCTCCTTTGTTAATTTATGAAGCATGTTTTAGAGTTTCTAGCATACATGTATGACTTGTCACAGTCTACTCTCAAGTTATACCACTTCATATATAGTGAGGAGAACCTTCTGATCCTATACTTTACATTTTCCCCTCCAGGCCCATTGTGCTATTATTGTCCTGCATTTATGTCTCCACATTTTACAAACCCCATACTTTATTATATTTTTGCCAAAAATTCTTTTGTAAAGAGATTAATGCAAAATAATTGTCTTTATATTTAACCATATAGATCTTTTTCTGGTACTCTTCAATCCTTTGAGTTAATCCAGATTTCTAACTAGGGTCATCTATATTCTGCTTGAAGGACTTCTTTTAGCCTTTTATTGTCATCTTGGTCTATACTTGATGATGAATTCTTGTTGGGTTTTTTATACTTACCAAAGTCTTTATTTCATCATTATTGAAAGATATATTCACTAGGTAAAAATTCTTCTCTCTTTCAAAAATGTTGTTAGACTTCTTCTGGCTTACATCCATTCCAATGAGAAATCTGATTTGGGTCATCTCCCTCTCCCCAGGTTTTTTGAGATAAATTCTTGCTATGTAGACGAGGCTGGTCTGGAACTCAGGATCTTCCTGCCTCAGCCTCCTGAGTGCTGGTATTGCAAGTGTGCACTACCACACCTGGCTTCATCTCTCTTTTCAAACAACTTGATGATGAAGCCCGTGAGTCCATTTTCTTCATGTTTCCTGTGCATGGGCTTCACAGGAAAACCACAGTCCATGAGCATTTGGATTTACCAGATTTTTTTTCTAGTTTAGAAAATGTTGTTGTTGTTGTAGGTGCCGTCGAGTCGGTATCCGACTCGTAGCGACCCTCTGTACAACAGGGGTAACACTATTGTCAGTGCTTCTCTGCTGTTCATAGGGTTTTCAATGGCAGATTGATTTTTGGGAGGGGGTTGCCAGGTCCTTCTCCCAAGCCTACAGCTTCTGGTGTTCCCAGGCAGTCTCCCATCCAGGTACTAACCAGGCCTGACCCTGCTTAGCTTCCGAGATCTGACAGGATCAGATGCCATAGGGCTACCGCTGCAGGCAGTTTAGAAAATATATAGCTACTAATTCTTGAAAAATCTCTTGTCCCTTCCTGCTCTCCTTTTCAGGGATTCCAGTTACATGTGCCACAGGTGCTCAAGGTTGTCCCATAAATCACTGGTTCTCTATTTTGTTATTAGTTTTTGGAGAGTTTTCCTCTTTGCATTTAATTCTATATCATTTTTATTGCTCTGTCTTCAAGTTCACTAATCTCTCTGCAATACCTAACCTAACATTTGTTATAACAGTCTCTGTATCTCAGACATTGTAGTTTTCATGTCTGTGAGTTCGATTTGGGTTCTTATATAATTTCTGTGCCTCTAGTTGATATATTCAATCACTCATCTACTTCAGGACATAGATTTAAGTTCTAATTATGGTGTGAAGGTCTTGGCCTAATGACTCTACCATTTATGTAAGCTCAGGGTCAGTTTCTATTGATTGATTTTTCTCTTCATTATGGATCATATCTTTCCGTGTTTTTGATACATGATAATCTTTCAGTGTATGCTACCATTTACATTTTCCTTTGTTAGATACTAGATGTTTTTGTATTCCCATAAATATTCTTTACCCTTGTGGTAGCACATGATTAGGTCACTTGGAGCCAGGTTAATTCTTTTAAGACTCATCTTTCAACTTTGTTATATAGAACTAGAGTAGTAATTCATCTGGGGCTAGTGTTTTCCTCCTGACTGAGGTGAACACATCTGTGTCTTCTACCTGATTATGAAATATTCCATTCTGGGTGGGAGAAACAGGCACTATTTATTTCTTTGTGTGAGCTCCAGGGATTTTTCTTTATGGTCATTTTGGATGACACTCTTCCCTGTGTTGTGAAATCTTCTCTTATACATGCACTGGTCAGCTGAACACTCCAGGGACCTACAGCAGATTTCTGGAGCCTTCTCCCTGCAATTTCTCTCTGATGACGTCCCCTGAAAGCTCAAGCCTCATTGGCCTCCTAGATCCATTTCTCAATTCATGGAGGCTTTTAAGCTCTCCCTAGCCACCCCTTCCTGCAGCTAGGGCCTAATAGGGATCACCTCACTTTCTTCCTGTCTCTTAGGGACCACAGTGCTTCACTGCCTCATACCCAATGCCTCAAGTCATTGTTTTCATGTACTTGTCCAGTTTTTGTTTTGGATGGAAGTAGACTTGACGCATTAATCCACCTTGCTCAGATTTGGAATCTCAAATGTTCACCTTTTGATATCATAAACTTAGACTCTCTATTAGTCATCCTAGTGGAGATGTACATGCCAAAGATTTTATGAGTTACAAACTATGGAGTCAACATGTTCAGTCCCTCGTGAGTTGCCTGTGTTCTTGGAACTCCCTGTGAACATCTTGGCAGCTGGCAGATTAAAGAAGATTGCAATACATCGTGTGCTTGGAGGAACGTGAGATACACATGCCCTTCCCACTTCACCACCACTGTCACTCTGACGACTGTTTTGTCTTGAACACAGACATTTTCTTTGTTCAGGCTTGTGGTGGCTTACAAAATGTAATTCCTTGCAACACTTACTGGGTTGCGAATCTATTTGGTTTCAGTTCCAGATATTAATCATAACTAGTTCTTTCCTGGTCATAGTACTCAAATCTCAGTCGGCTTTCTCAGTGGTGGCTCACACCTGTAATCCCAGCGGCATAGGAGGCAGAGGCAGGAGGATCACAAGTTTGAGGCCAGAGGTAGCTTGTGTAATTTAGTGAGACACTGTCTCAAAATAAAAAATTAAAAAGGGGCAGAAGGTGCAGCGCAGTGGTAGAGCACTTGTAACATATGCAGAAGGCTCTGAGTTCAGCCCTCACGTATCAAAAACACAAAACAAAATAAAACCAAAACCCTAAATTGGCTTTCTCCTTCCCTCCTCCTGCTCCCCCTTCCGACCTTCTCTGTGTAGTGTAAAGGCAGCTACTTTGAGCCTATGCAGCTTGAACAGAAAAGCCAAATTTAAGTTTTTGCCATGAGTCTTTATTTAATCTGTGTTATAGAGATTTTGTTGTTCAAAGCCTTTAAAAATCCTGTTTTCGCAGGGCACGCCTGTAATCCCAGCGATTCGGGAGGAGGAGGCAGGAGGATCACAAGTTTGAGAACAGAGGCAGTCTGTGTAATATAGCAAGACCCTGTCTCAAAAATTAAAAAAAAAAAAATGGGCTAAGGGTGCAGCTTGGTGGTACAGCACCTGCAAAGCATGCAAGCATGAGGCCTTGGGTTCAACCCCCACTACAGCAAAAAAAATAAAATAAAAAATTAAAAATCCCATTTTTTCCCCCTGCTTGGGGCTTCAAGATACTAGCTTTTTGATTTCTTCAAGGCCTAAACTTAGGGACAATCTCTATTTCATTTCATTTCTACGTACATGCCAGCTGATTTCTTCCTGAACGTATATCATTCATGCAGTATCTTGCCAAAACAGCCAGGAACACTATACATGGATGAGGATCCTGAGGACTCAGTGGGCATGTGGTCTTCCTCTCCCACTTCTCCTGCCTCTAATACTATCCCCTTTGATGCTTGCAACCTATTGCTAAGCCAATAGCATGTATTTTAGGATTCTATTTCAGCAAGATCTCATTTCCTTTACTAATTTCTTTACCAGGCAGGGTGGACTTACACCTACAACAAATTTCAGTGGCTTCATACTATGAAGGGTTTGTCCCCTCTCACACATAGTAACTGTTCCTCTCACTTCATGACACTTCCATCCCCTCACAGTCCTCAGCTGAGTCCTTTGCATTCAGGTAGCTGAAAGAGAGCAGCTGAGGAGTTCATGGGAGATCTGAGGCGCTGGGCCAGGAAGTGATATTTTATTGGCCAGAACTAATCACATGGCCCCATGCAGAAGCAGGGAGCACTGGGAAATATAGTCCCCTTGTATTCCTGTAAGAGAAAGCAAATGGCTTGGTGACATACCAGCACTGTCCATGTGCCCTATCTCCAGACCTTCCCACCAACTTGCTTGTCCCCACATAGTCAGGATTCTCCAGAGAGACAGACCAATAGGCTAAATGTAGATACACCAAGTTTTATGATGAGGGGTTGGCTTATGAAATTACAAAGGCCAAGAAGTCCCACAATCTTCTGTGTGGAAGCTGGAGATCAAGGAAAGTTGGTGTCATTCTATTTGGAGTTGGAAGACCTGGGAACAAGGACTTCCCAGCCTTAATCAATGTCTTTCCTTTATACACTGCTCAGCCTGGAATATTTTGTTATAACAACTGAAAGTGGACCATGGCACCAGGCATGACCAGTGCTCTGTGGCAGGCATTGCTTCCTGAGGGTCTGGAAGCTTCTCTACCTGAGATCTTGGCTCTTCCTGGCACTTTCTCTCCCCACTAATGGGGAGGTGCTGAGCTGGAGCAGAACATAGAGCTTTAGTGCTAGAGCAACTCTCAAGTCTCTGGACTGTGGCAGAAAGTGCCTGTGACTCTTCCTCTCTTGGACAGGGAGGTGGGACTAGGAAAGATCAACTGACTGATAATATATATTACATGGTATAGTAGAGAGGCGCCCCCCTCCCTCCTCATACTTTGGCATAACTATGACAGAGACAGCTCAGAGAAAGAAAAGTTTATTTGGCTCATAGTTTCAGAGGGTGTAAGTCCACAGCAGTGGTGAAGGTATGGCTGAGGAGCTCAGTCAATGGCAGCAGGAATGTGTGGGAGAGGCTCTTCACATCACAGGGAACCAGAAAGCAGAGAGCAAGGCCAGCACCAGGGGCTGGGTGTCACCTTCAAAGTTCCACCCCCAGTGGTCCACTTCCACCAGCCAGGCTCCACTTCCCAAAGGTTCCACAGCCTCCCAAAATAGTTCCACCAGCTAGGGACCAAGCATTCAAACTTGAGCCTGTGGGGGACACTTTATATTCAAGCAGAGCACCCTGCCCCTCTCCCCCAGAGTCTCATGGCCATCTCAATATGCAAAATGCATGTAGTTCATCTTAACAGCCCCAATATTATCCAACAGTCTAAGTCTAAAGTCTCCACTGAGACTCAAGGCAATCCTCTAGCTGTGAGCCCCTGCTCAGTAAGTCACATACTTCCAATATACAATGGCACAGAGTAAACATCCCCATTCCAAAAGGAAGGGAAGACTAGACCACAGCAGGAATGAAACTCAGCAGGGCACACGTTAAACCCTGTAGCTCCATGTCTGGTGTCTTGGGCACATAATGGGATCATCAGAGCTTCAACAACCTTGGGTGGCCCAACCCTAATGGCCTCCATCTTGGGCTGGCTCCACTTGTTTCCAAAAGTTTTCCTTGACAGATGTCACTTGTTCCTGGTAACATCCTGGGGTTCCTGATGACTTCCTGATCTCCAACATCCTAGAGTCTTTGTTGCAGCTTAGGCTTCATCTTCTCAGCTTCATGCCCTGGTCTGAGGCTGAGCTGGGATCCTCCTCCTCCATGCAGATGTCCCTAGCAAGGATTCTCCATGCAAGTGGGCCTCTGCTTGCTGTATCCAGGACAGCCCTCACCAGAATTTCCTTGCATTCGCCCAGTTATCACATCTGAGAACTGAATGCCCTGCTCCAGGCTTCCTTCCTCCCCACATAATCCATTTAGGTCAACAACAGCCAAGCCCTTCTCCAGCATAGTGTCTGGAAAGCTGATCTTGCCCACACAGTGTCACTGCTACTGCATGCAGTCCATGGCCACTGGCTTCTGAGACCCTTGCAGGCAGAGACAGGTCTTGTCTATCTCTCTACCTCAGGCACATAGAAGAGGGTCTGACACCAGGTATGTGCTGAATAAATGAACGTTGAATGAAAAAATAAAAATGAGTCAACCAATGAACGAGACACACCAGGGTCTCTATTCTATAACAAATGGAATTTGCTTGTCTCCAGCCCTTAGAAATCTGGAAAGAGAAGGTATCTGGAGCAGAAGACAATGTGTGGAAGGAAGACAGTCTCCCAAGGACAGGCAACGTGAGGCCCCTTTGGGGGCGGGGGCTTCAACTGCAATGAAAAAGCCTCATGGGCTCCCTGACCAAGGAGATGGGCCAGATGGCAGAACTACTTCCATAAATGCCTCTTCCTTTTGTGCTGCGGTGTATCTCTCCTTAGTTACAAAATCAGTGTAAAGTATACTGAGCACCCGCTATATACTGAGCACCCACTGTGCTGAGCACCACCGTGGGCACGGAGGATTCAATACAATCAGCACAGGCCTGACCCTTATGGGCCCTCCAGCTAACTGGCCAACAAGTAACTAACTGTACACAACAAGGGAACCTGCACCACCCTCTGACCAATAACGTTTCACCTCTACATGTTTTGTGTGTGGTACTTGAGGGTTGAACCCAGGGCCTTACATATATTTTGCAAATGCTCTACCATTGAGCTGCACCCCCAGCCCTTTTTTTTTTTTTTCATTTTGAGTCATAAGTTACACAGGCTGCCTCTGGCCCTGATCCTCCTGCCTCCACCCCCCAAGTCACTGGGATTACAAAAGCCTGAGCCACCACGCCCAGCTCACCTTTACTTTTATCCTGGGTGACCAACAGGCTTTTACGTGGATGAGTAATGCTTTCTCTCTCTTCATTGCCTTCCCGGGATGGGAATCAAGCTCACTCCATTTCTGGGGCTGCAGCACTTACCAAGCTAGAGTAAGGGGGAGAGAGGCGACAGAGACTAGGAGGAAGACCATAAAATGTCCCTGTGACCCACCAGTCCTGCTTGTCAACCCTCATATCATGTGATCTACTCATGTGTAGAGCTAAGTCACATCTGTCTTAGCAGAGGAGGGAGCGGGGACCCAGCTGGCTCAGGAAATGCACTTGGGTGGTACCATAGGAGGCTGCTCGGCTCCCCAAGTGGAAGCCTGTCATCCCGTGCATGCATTTTCCAAGCATGGCCCTTCCTGGCCCTTCACTCACACTTCCATGTTTTCTACATCCTAGTGTTTGCTTGACTACCCCATGAGAAAACCCTTCGGAGACAGATTCTTCTGTGTGGGGCATGGGTGCTGGGAGTTGAGCCCAGAGCCTCACACATGCCAGACAAGCACCCCTTGCTGAGCCACAGCGCAAGCCTTTGTTTTTTGATTTTTTTTGTTTTCTTTTAAAAATTAAGACAGGGTCTCACTAAGTTGTGCAGGCTGCCTCTGGCCTCAAACCTGTGATCCTCCTGCCTCTGCCTCCCTAGTAGCTGGGATTACAGGCATATACCACCATGTCGGGCTACACATGACATCCTTCCTCTGGCTTTCTAATGTTAAAGACATGGCCAAGTAGTCACCATTGATGCTGAACTCAGAGGAGGGTTCAAACAAGTCCCTTGGTGCCATAGTTAGACCTATATGGAAACCTTTTGCCTTTTGGGTGGCAGCATATGATTCCAAGCAAGACCTCAGATTGAACCAGAACCCAACCCCTGATCTTGCTCTGGTTCACGCATTTTTTTGTGATGTTAACATGTACTAACTCTTGCCCACAGGTTTAAATTCTATATGCAGATGACAGGGCTTCAGATGGAACCTGAACCAGAACCAGAACCATTCCAGTTTTTAGTATTTTTTAGTATGTTAGTATTTTTTAGTATTATTTAGTATTTAGTATCATTTAGTATTTTTTAGTATTTTAGTAATTTAAAAATTTTTCTGAACCTGCAACCAAACCCAGTGAAAATTGGGTTTAGATTCAGTTTTTAATTTTTTGTTTTTGTTTTTGTTTTAACTTTTGTTTTCACTTTTGTACATTGTTGTTACTGTTGGGTGCCGTCTAGCCGGTGTCCAACTCATAGCAACCCTACGTACAACAGGCAAAACACTATTGTCAGTGCTTCTCTCCTATTCATAGGATTTTCAATGGCAGATTGGTTTTTGAGAGTGGGTTGCCAGGTCTGTCTCCCAAGCCTACAGCACCTGGTGTTCCCAGGTGGTCTCCCATCCAAGTTCTAACCAGGCCTGACCCTGCTTAGCTTACGAGATCTGACTGGATCGGACGCCACAGTGCTACAGCTGCAGGCCTTTTGTGCATCAACTATTTTAAAAATTGGGGAAAAAAAATTGAAAATATTTACTCATCTCTCTATACATAGGCTTAAATTTTAACATACTAAACCCACACCTGTACCTGAACTCAGTTTTTCACAGATTTGCAGCCCTGATTCCAAGAGCTCACAAGAACCATCCAAGGGCAAACTTCTGCACCCTAGTGTCCACTGCTCCAGGGAGACCTGTACCTCCCCGAACTCTTCTGGTTTATGAGCCTAACCAACTGAGCATGCAGAATTCTCCAGCAATACCCAGGGAATGCAAGGAGCTATGTGGGGATGAGGCTGGTTTTAACATCTTACATTGGGGGAAAGCTTCTGTAACATAGATGTTCATAGTTTGGGGCTTTGGGCATCCCTGAGGGGAAAAGGACATCCTCTCCTTCTATGATGAAGTAGTATTGGGACATCAGCCAAGTTTTTTAAAGTTCCATATGCCAGGCCCATCTCTGTCTTCTGCCCCTTACCTGGCACCCTGACCTTGACTGAGGTTTTGAACATGGGCAAGAGGTATGAGGACAGGTCTCCTGTGTGAAGAGAAGGGGCCATGGTTGAAGAAGCCCAGTGAGGCCTGTGAGACTGACTTCAGAGGGCTCTGAGAGGTTCCATCCTTCTAGCTCCAGTGACCATGGCCTTTCCCACTCAGGAATCACCTGCCTACCCCACACCAGGCCCCTCTCTCAGCCTCAGTCTCATTTCTGGTGCAAATAACAATTGCTCCCCTTCCAAAGTACCACCTCCCCCTCCTGCACACAGGTGAGACTGGCTGACTCTACCTCAGCCTGCTGAGAAAATGTTCCTGTGGGGAAGGCTCGTGCTAAAAAAGAAAACACATGAAACAAAACAAAATACCCTGAGCAATATGTAGCAAACCCCAAAGGTCTTCTAAGGCAGTCGCTATGGTTTGGATCTAAATGTCCCCCAAAGGTCATGTGTTTGAATGCTTGGTCCCTGGCTGGCGGTGTTGCTTGTGGGGGCTGTGGGAACTTTGAGAGGTGGGATTCTGGTTTTGCAGAAGCAGCTCTCTGGCGTAGGCCTTTGGAGGTGTTTACTGGAGCCCCAGTGACCCTGGTCACTTTCTGTTCTCTGCTCTTTTCTTCCTGATCACAAAGGTGTGAGGTTCTTTGCTGTGGTCCTGCCATGCCTGCCATGCCACCATTCTTTCTGCCTCTATGGACTAAAATCCTCTAATCATAAGTCCCTAAGAAATCTCTTTTCCCCCATAAATTTGCCTCTGTTTGTTTCTTTACTACAGCAATGACAAGCTGAGTGATACAGAAAATTGGGACCAGGAGTGGTATCACTGCCTTGCAGAAACCAACCATGTGGTTCTTAGGTCACTGGAGCTTGATTGTGGAGGAGTTTGAAGAGTTTGGAGATACAGGCGAAAGAAGCTTTTGAATGCTTTATGCAGAGCTTAAGGGGCAATTTTGGTGAGAGCTTGGAAGACCAGAACTTGTCTGTTTAAATCTGGCATCTGACACACGTGATATCATCTGGTATCTGGCATCATCTGGGCCTGAACAGGCTTTGGTGTCTCTATCACAATGGCCCTGCCTCTTGCAGCACACGTGGCCTTCATATTCTGGCTCCATTTCTTGCCAGCAGCTTCCTTTGGCGGATACTTCACATTGTTGGCACATCCAACATCCCGGGGGCTCTTTTCCTGCTTAGGCTCAACCTTCACAGCTTCACAAGTCAGCCCTTTGGTGGCTCCCCTCAGGGCACCTATCCCTGATTCACATTGTGGGGCTCACAAGCTATCTTCTGGAACCTTGCTGGCAGCCTCCATAACCCCTTAACTCTTGCATTCTGCATGCCTTCAAAATCAGCACCACGTGGATAATACCAAGATTTTCTTCTGACTTGACAGGTAAGTAGGCCCTTTTGGACCACAGCTCCAGTAGCCTGTGTGTGCCGCAGCGGATAAATCACTTCCCTGGGAAACCCCTTTGCAGCAGGGCATTCCAGAGGCATTTTCTTTTTAGACACTTCCCTTTCAAATGGATTTTTATTTCCACACCCTGGAGTCTTAGATGGGAGGGGTATTGCCAATTCCTTCTGTGCCCTGAGGAAATTTCTATTGTCCCAGTAAAAAGGTCAAAGTATCCACTTATTGCAGCCTCCTTGCCTGAACAATCCATGTCTGCTGTCACCTTAGACAAACCTCAGTTTTTTCTTCCTTAAGCTGAACATTTTTCAGATTTTTCTGCTGTTCCTTTTGCTCCATTCCCCCGCCCTCCAACTCTGGCTAAAAGCAGCAAGCAGAAACCATGTCCCACCCCCTATATCTTGCCAACTTTGTGATATTTCCCACACTAAAGTAATTGGTTCACTACTTTTGAATTCAGTCTCACTCAAACCTTTAGGACATGGACAAATTGCAGACAAGCTATTTGCTAGAACATAGCATGAGTGTCCTCTAGGCCAATGCTCAATAGAGTCTCTGAAATCCTGTGAGTCTTGTCTGCTTTTCTATTATTGGTGGCCTTCTGGTCTTCCAAAATCTCACCAGAACCACCCCTCAAGCTCTGCTTACAGCATTCAAGGGCTTCTCTCACCCCTATCTCCATGCTCTTCCAAACTCCTCCTGCAAAAAAGTTCCAATAGCCTAAGAACATAGTTAGGTTTCTGCACGTTCACTCAGGTAATTTGGTGTATCACATTGTTGGTTTGTGTATGTTGAGCCATCCTTACATCCCAATGATATGTTCCACTTGATTATGGTGTATGATCTTTACAACACATTGTTGAATCCAACTTGCTAATATTTTGTTAAGGATTTTTTTAAATCAATATTCATCAGGGATATTGGTCTGTAGTCTTCTTAGAGTGTCTTTGTCTGGTTTGAGGGTCAAGATAATGTTAGAACCATAGAATAAAGTCTTTCCTTCTCTTCAATTCTTTCAAAGAGTGTCAAGAGGGTTGTTTTTAATTATTTCTTAAATGTTTGGTAGAATTCTCTAGGGAAGCCATCTGGTTTTTCTTTTAGGGGCTGTTTTTTTATTGTTGTTTAATTTCTTGTTATTTAAGAAAAAAATTTGAATGATTTATACATCTTGATTTCAAATTATATCACAAAGCGAAAATAATTTTTTAAAAGTGTGATACTGCCACAAAGACAGACAAATAGACAAATGAATAGAAGAAATCTCAGAAATAAATCTTTGCATATACAGTCAAACATTAAGACCACTTCCTGGAAAAAGAACCAGCTTTTCAACAAATGTTGGGAAAACTGGATAGTCACATGCAAAAGAGTAAAGTTGAGTCTTAGCCTTATCCTGTATAAAAATGAACTAAAAATGGATTAAAACTCTAATTAGAAGACCTAAAACTATGAAACTCCTAGAAAGAAACACAGGGGAAATTATGACATTGGATTTGGCAATGATTTCTTTGACATGACAACAAAAGCATAGGCAACAAGAGCAGAAATCGACAAATGGGACATCAAGATTAAAAACTTTTGTGCACCAAAAGGACACAACTACTTTAAGGAATGGGAAAAATATTTGCAAATCATATATCAAATAAGGGGTTGATATCCAAAGTATATAATGATCTCATAAACTCAACAGCAAGAAAAAATAATCCTATTTCAAAAATGGTCAAAGGACCTAAATAGATATTTTCCCAAACAGACATACACATGGCAAACTGGTATATTAAAAGATGTTCAAGAAATAAAGGGATTCTCAACATCACTAATCATCAGGGAAATGCAAATCAAAAACACAAGGAGATATTGTGTCATAACTATTAGGATGGCTATTACCAAGTAGACAAGAGATAACAAGTGTTTGGCAAGAATTTGTTGAAGTTGGAACACTTGTACATGGTTGGGAGGAATGTACACTGGTACAGATGTTACAGAAAACAGTATGGAATTTCCTCAAGAAATTAAAAGTGGAAATATCCTACCTTAGGTTATATATCCAAAGGAAATTAGATCAGGCTCTCTAAGAGATATCTCTTTTGTTCACAAAAGTCAAAATACAGAAGTAACCTAAATGTCCATTTAATACACGCATGGATTAAAAAAAAAAAAAAAACTTATGCTTCAGCCTATAAACAATGGAACGTTCTCTAGTTATACGAAAGGAAATCTTATCATTTCCAACAATGTGGATGATCCTGGAAAACATTAGGTTCAGTGAAATGAGCCAGACACAGAAAGACAAATATTATATAATTTGAGAAGGTGGAGGGGAAATCTAAAAACCTCTCTTTGAACTCATGGAAATGAGAAAAATAACAAGGTTGCTAAGGGATGGGGATACAAGAAATGGGGGGATGTTGGTCAAATGATACAGCCTTTTAGTTTAGAAGATGATCAAGTTCTGGTGCTCTGATGTACAGAACATATGGTATGAATACATTAATATGGTCATGGTAATTATTATGCAATGTATATGTATCCTAACAACATGAGGGGCTGGGGTTTAGCTCAATTGGTAGAAGAACCTGGCAACCCACCCCTGAAATCAATCAGCCATTCAAAACCCTGTGGACATACATAGGGTTGCTATGAGTTGGACCTGACTCTATGGCATCTAACAACATGTATGCTTATCAAATCATCACATTATATTCCTTGACTATATTCAACCTTTAATTGACAACTAAATATTTTAAATAACAAAATAAATGTAAATCAAACACAATGACATATTGCTTTGTAATGGTAGACATGGCTGGATTACTAGAGAAAATCTGAGGAAAAATGACCAGGGAAGGCTGTAGCCATTTGGCCAAGGAAGGCTCCAGTCCTGGGAATCTCTCCAAGCATAAAATCTCCCTTCTGTTATCTCTCTGACCTTAGGTGCAGACCCTGCCAAGCAGGCTCTGCCTATGTGCAACAGGTGGAGCATGCTGACATAAATCCTAAATGATCCTTTCCTATCTTACAAGAAAATATACCCACTTCTCCCCTGATTCATAAAAATGCTTAATGTTATGATAAGAGCTGAATAAAAAGAGCTTTAGACACTCACTTAGGGGCAGAGCATCCAAAGGCACTGTCACTGCCCAACCCCGGGTCTCCCTCACACTAAGTCTTGGTATCTGCGTGGTTAAGTTCTCCCATCTGTCAACCCTTGCTGCTGGACAAACATGACATTATTTCACACTTTGTAGGATGTTAACTATCAAGAGCACAGTAAATAAGAATTTTTGGTGAGAATACAGAGAAATTGGAACACTTGTGCATTGTTAGTGGGATTCTGAACTGGTCCAACTGCTACGGAAAACACTATGGAGGTTCCTCAAAGAATTGAAAATACAATTTCCATACGCTGCAATAATTCCACTTCTGAGTTCATGTCCAAAAGAACTGAAAGCATGGTCTCCAAGAGATACTTGTATGTCTTGTGTTCATTACGTAGCATTATTTACAATAGTCATGATGCAGGAATAACCGAAAGGTCCATAAAAAATAAGTAGATAAACAAATGTGGAACATACATACAATGTTATTCAGCCTAAGAAATGAAGAAAACCCTGTCACATGTTAAAACATGGATGAATCTGAAGGACATCATACTAAGTGGAGTAAGCTGGTCACAAAATGATTCCATCTCTATGAGGTATCTACAGTAGTCAAATTCAGGAAAAACAAAAATAGAATGGTGGTTACCTGGGATGATGGGGTAGGGAAAAGGGGAATTGTTTAATGTTTCAGATTTGCAAGATGAAAATTCTAGAGATATATTTCATGTGAATATACTTAACATTACTGACTTACACATTTGAAAATGGTTAAGAGAGTAAGTGTATGCTATGTGTTTTTTAACAATTAAAAAACATTTAGAAATTAATAAAAATGAGGATACTACATATCAAATCTCTGGTTTGCAGCCGAATATGCCCTTGGAGGAAAATGTATATCCTTAAATGTATCTTTCAGAAGGGCTGAAAATCAATGAACTAAGGCTTTAAATTCCATAAGCTAAAAAAGGAATACAAATATAAACACAAAGATTAAAGAAGGGGCATATTAAAGTCAATGCAAGCAGAAACTAAAAAGAAAAGGTTTAAAAACAAGATGATCAATAGAACTAAAAACTTTTTCTTTTAGGCCAATAAAAAAATATAAATCTTTGGCAAATTCAATCAAGGAAGAAAATGAGAAAATAATTTAGCGAGACCCTGTCTTAAGGTAAAAAGATAAAAAATGCACTGAGGGTGCAGCTCAGTAGTAGAGCACTTGCAAAATATGTGCAAGGTCCTGGATTCAACCCTCAAGTACAAAAACAAACAAAAACAAACAAAAAATGATATGAGGTATCATTTATGGAGGAATATTTGTTAATCATCCAAGTATTCTAAGTGTGATCCTACATCAAACTCAATGTGAAAATCTGAATATACAGATTGTGGTCACAGAAAGCATTAATAAGCAGTCCTTCTTCCCTGGTGACAGGAGGCAGAAAGGAAGAGTCAGGCAGAGAAAGATGAGGAGCCTGGCAAGTAGCAGTGTGTGAGGAGGGGAACACTGTGTGGGCGCTTTAACTTGGTGGGCAAATGCCTGGACAGCCCATTTACAGGAAGCAGTGGAAAAGCAGGGTGCAGTGAGGAAAGCAGGGAACCCAATTTGCTGGGTGGAGGAGATGCCTCTAAATTTTTATCTCTGGCCACTGGCTTGAGCCATTTGGGTGTGGTGTAAACTGCAATCTGTGTCAAGGGTGACTGAGCCCTTCTCCTGGTATGACAAAGTTAAACTTGCACTCCAAGTGGATGCCAAGGCAATATAAAATTATAAAAAATTCACTATACTGTAAAACCAAAAATAGAAGTATAGCACAATAGAAGGAGAGTATAAAATGAGTGCACTTAGAAATTTTGATTAAATTTTTTAATGATTAGAAGATAAAATCCTGGATTGTTTTAAAAGAACAAGACATTGTGATCAAACACAGTTTCCCTAGAAATGTGTAGGTGGTTCAGTATCAACAACTTAAAACTTATCTCACAACACTGACAGATTAAAGAAGAGAGAGAAGATCTTCTCCGTAGTTGCTATAAGTTTATTTTAAAAATTTGAAATCTGTTTTTAATGGAAACTTTATCATATAAAGAATGTTTAAATTGAGGAGGAAAAAAAGCATTTCTCACAAAGCTTAGAAGACATCCTGGTTAGTGGTGAGACACTCCCTAATACTGAAGATTGTCCCAGGGAGACAAACTTCAAAAGAGAGTAAGAAATAACACATAAACCCAGGCAAAACATAAATATTCAAAGTTACCTGCTATTGCTGGCAATATAATAAAAAACATAGAAAATTCCATGAAGACAATTGGTAAATTGTCAGAACAGGTAAGAGAGTACAGCAAGGCAGCCTGGTACCAAACAAAAAAGAAGCCAGGGACTCTCTTTTATACTTGTGAATACAATTTTAGGACTATAATAGAAAAATCCTGATTCAGCTGTTTTAAAATCTACAAAACTTCTAGGTTTCATATGTTTATATTAGTATAAAAGAATTACAATAAAAATTGGAACTTTTAGTCCTATATAAGGGAGCAAACTGTAACATTTTGGAGGATTTTTAGGAATAATTCATTCTAATAGAAACATATGCTGTGATGTGGAATAGGATGACTCTGGCAATTAGCATGTTAATTCTGTAAAATGTAATTATAATCATCCCTTTGCATCCACTGGGGATTGACTCCAGGATTCTCCCTTATTCCCAGAATATCAAAATCTTCGGATGCTCAAAGTCCGTTATATAAGATGGCACAGTATCTGCATCTAACTCCCACCCAGCCTCTCATACTTTAAACCATCTCTAGATAACTCACAATATCTAACACAGATAAATGCCATGGGAACATTTGTTATACTGTTTTGTTTAGGGGGAAATGGCAAGAGAAAATGCCTGTGTGTGCTCAGTACAGGTACATTTTTATTTTCAAATATTTCCACCTGAGTTTAGTTGAATCCATGGGTGCAAAGCACACAGACACAGAGGCCCCACTGTGTTAACTATAATTAAAACAGGAATGTTTTAAATTTTTTAAATAAGAGATTCCAAAATTCTTCTGAAAGATAAAAAGTCGAAGAATAGCTAAGATTATTTGAAAATAAAAGAAAAAAGCACCAGTTGGGATTGGGGGGTGGCTGAGCAGTAAGCAAGCCTTTGGCATGTGGAAGTCCCTGGTAGGTTCAATACCCAGCACTACCAAGGCAAAGAGAAGGATGGTTGGAAGGAAGAAGTAAGGAAAGAAGGAAGGAAAGAGAAAGGAAGGAAGTAAAAAGGAAGGAAGGAAGAAAGAAAGAAGGATGGAAGGAAAAAAGGAAAGAAAAGGAAAGAAAGGCAAAACCATAAGGGAGAAATAAATCTTATAAAAAAGCCTGATAAGCTACAAGTATAACCACATGATGATGATTCAGGTATAAATAAATTGATATTAAACTGAATGCAGAACACAGAATTAAACTGATACAGGTAAGAGAATTGGATATATTAAAGGTGACATTGCAAATGAAGTTGGTTTTTTATATTGTTTTGTTTTGCTTTGACACTATATATCCCAAGTTGGCCTGGAACTCACAACACTCCTGTCTTAGCCTCCTAAATGCTGGAATTACAGACATGTGCCACCATTTCTGACACAAATGATTTTTTTTTAAAGGATGGAATATTTAGCCAATGGTTTGGAGACAACTAGCTATTTATTTTAGAAGGAAGAACAGAATAAATTTACCTTATCGCTTCATAAATATAGATTCTGGGTGGACTTAAGTGCTAAATATTCAAAAGTACTGGGAAAAGTTTTAGGCTAATGTGTTTATAATTAATAGATAGGAGTTTTTAATGAAAAATTATAAAAGAAAAATTGATAAATTTGACCACATCAAAACTAAAATTTAAAAAATAGTGATAGACAGGAAGAAAACTATTTGCATAATATATATCAGACAATAAATAATATCCAGAATATATTATGAACTAAAGTGAAAAGAAGAGACGAAAGAAAGGTGCTATCCATGGAAAAACAAGCATATGCTAGGAGCAGGCAATTCCCAGGAAAATGTAGGAGATTTGCAGGAGGGAATCCTAGGCCTTTGTCAGAGCATCTATGGTACCAAACGTGTTCCACGAGGGAGAAGAAAAGCCTTATTGTTGTTGTTGCTCTTTTCTCTCTGTCCTTCTGCCACTTGGCCCAAGAATAGAGTGTAGTTGTAGGAAGTAAGGTACTAAAACCCAGGCTTTAGTTTCACAGCCAGAAAACCAAAATTTCAAATCCCAGGTAAACAGGAAGTATGAAAAGGACTGCAGAGAGAAAGAGCCTGGGAAAAGAACACCATTGTATTGTTTATGAAATCCTGGGCTCACGTCTAACTACGCATGCATGAGTTTGATCCTAAAAACACATCGCAGCATCTGAGAACTACATGAAGAAACAGTTTCCCAGGACCCAGGCAGGCCATTGGGTGGCATACATGCGGAGAAAGCAGACTAGTACTGTAAAGATTTTGAAAATGGCACACATTTAAAACCACAAACCACAGAAGCCCTGCCAGAACTTGCAGCCTGAACCTAATTGAGTCAATTGCCTGTAAAAACAAAATATCAAGATTTTCCAGAGAACTTAACACTTGGAATCCTATAACATAGTATTCAAAATGGCTAGAGCACAATTCAAAAGTACTTGGAATATAAAAACTGTAGGAAAATCTCAATTGTCACTGGACACCATAGACAACAGATGCCAGCATCAATATGACATAAATATTGAGATTATCTGATGAAGATGTTAAAAGAGCTGTCATAAAATGCTATAAAAGTAAGTAGGAAGATTCTTAAAAGTAATGGAAAGACAAAGTCTCAATATCGAAGATAAAAAAGACCCCATAGAGCCAGGTACCACGATGCATGTTTGTAACCCCAGAACATCAGAAGGCTGAAGCAGGGGGATCACAAGTTTGAGGCCATAGGCAGCCTGCACAAATTAGTGAGATCTTGTCTCAAAATAAAAATAAAAAAGGGCCTGGGGTGCAACTCAGTGGTAGAGTACTTGCCTAGCATATGGCCCTGGATTTAACCCCCAATGCCACACACACATACATACACATATACAAAGAACCACATGGAAATTTTAGAACTAAATAATACAATAAACAAAATAAAACCTCATTGGATGGACTAGCAAACAGAATGGAGATGACAGAGGAAAATGCAGTGAAGTTCAAGATAAATCAATAACATTCCATCTGAGAAAGAGAGAAAAAATACTGAAAACAAATTTTAATAAAAGAACAGAGCCTATAAGGCTGTGGACTAGTACTAAATACTCAAACATTTGTGTCATCAGAGTTGCATGAGAAGAGAAAAGTTGCAGGGTAGGAAAAAAAAATACATATGAAGAAAAAAGATGAAATCTTTCCAAACTTGCAGAGAAATATAAACTGTAATTACTGATTCAAGAACTTGATTTTCAGTTTGATAAAACTGAAAGATAATGAACCCAAAGAAATCACTTCACCAAATGGTTGAAAACTAAAGACAAAAAAATCTTGAAAGCAGAAAGAAAGATAAAAGACACATTATTTCTCATAGAGGAATAAAGATCAAGAGGCTGGATTTCTTATCAGAAACCACAGCTGCCTGAAGGGAGTGGAACATTTGGAAAGAAATGGAAAAAGAAAGAACTATTTTATGTCCTGATTGCATAAGTAGCTACAAACATCTATATTTGTGTTGAAGTTCATAGGATGATACATAAAAAGTCAATTTTCCATAAGTTAACAAGAAATAGAAATAAATTTTTAAAAAATCCAATCCAGGAACAGACATCACCAATCATATATTATTTTAACACAGTGTTGCAGGGAATAAAAAAGAGACCTGTGGCTTTAGGAAGACTTTTATTCCATACCAGTATGTGGCTCAGTGGAATCACTTTTAAAGACTGAGCCCCAAACAAAAGGGGGCTCAGCTTTTTATGGGGCCTCTGAGGGAGGTGGACTCACAGGAGTTAGAAATGGCACAAAAACCAAAGGACAAGGAACATGCAGAAACAGACATGCATGGTTATAGAGAGAAGGAGGTGATAAATTGTCTACTACAAGGTCACATTCCTTTGAGTGGGGGGTCAAAGAAACCGTCATTACATTTGGTGTGTAATCTTTCCTTAGCCCTGCTCATGACATTTGGTGTATAGTCTTATCATAGCCTGAGACAAACAGAGCCTGTAAGGTTGTTTACATGAGACCTAAATGATTTAGACAAACATCACTGGTAACAGGTTAAGTAAAGTCTTAGGCAGCAGGTAATACAAGGAAAATGAAATGTCCAAGCATAAAGAAAAGAAAGGAAAAAGGGTTAGTGCTTTAATAGAATGAAGTGTCTTTGCAAGTTCTTTAGCTTTCCTGTCATCTCCCCAGATAGATTAAGTTGCCAAACCTGTTAGAGGTTTTGGAAGCCAGTAAATCAACCTTTTCTTGCACTAAAGTTAGGCACTTCTGTAGGAGCTTTTTTCCTAAACTTCTTCACCTATCACTAAAACTTTGTCTTTAATTAGAAGAAAATTTGCCTCTCCCACTTCAATACACTAATGTGCTGGGGAAAATCATGCCCAAACTAGCAGAAATTATGAATTATACTGACATCATTTTCTGTCAATCATGGGTAAGCTAATTCTCATGAAAGAAATGTATTATAATGGAAGGGACTGAGTTTGATAACAATGGGAAGGAAGCAAAAGGAATTAAAGTGTTGTAAGGTGATTTCATGGGAGAAGGACCTGGCAATCCATTCCCAAGGCAATCCCAAAACAGCCATTGAAAACCCTATGAGGGTCGCTATGAGTCGGATACCGACTCGACAGCACCTAACAACAACAAGGTGATTTCATTGTCCTGAAAGTGAGTGAAGGTGTGGATAAACATGAATCTTTGGTATATCAAGGAAGAATGTTGTAATTTCCTGGATAACTACTAGTCAAGGAGAAATGAAATTATTAAAAGTATTTGCCTAGTCAGAAACAAACGAAAGGAAAAAGAAATACAGGACACATTAGACAAATGGTATGCCCACTGATGAGAATCTAATTGAAGCATTAGCAATTAATTTTTAGACTGTAAAATGAAAACAAAACAGGTTCTTCTCTCTCTTGAGAAGCCTGTGTCCCTGTCTCCAACATGTACTGTTAAACTCATTAACTTTGGTTCACTCTCTGACTTGTCTGAAATTTATTTCTGCAACCAACCCAAGGCCCTAGCTTAACCTGAATGGAGATCCTGACAAGAGGAACACCTCAGCCTGGGTGGCAACACTGGGCTGCATCTCTCACTGCTGGTCATAAAAGTATAATTGCTGTTGTTGTTAGGTGCTGTCCAGTCAGGTCTGACTCATAGCAACCATGGAACGAAACACTCCCCGACACTGTGCCATGCCTGGCACTTATTGTCAGTGCTTCTCTGCTATTCATAGGGTTTTCAGTGGTGGATTGTTTCAGGAGTGGGTTGCCAGGTCCTTCTCCCAAGCCTACAGCATCCAGTATTTCCAGGCGGTCTCCCATCCAAGTACTAACCACACCAACCCCGCTTAGCTTCCGAGATCAGATGGGATCGGATGCCAGGGTAACAGGGTACTAACAAACTGCTTTTGCTGAACAGCACTGACTCCTCACTTGGCCAGAAGGTAACTATAAAGCAGGATAAAAGCCTGGCAGCCCTGTTTTCATTTCACACTCGCCTCCTTTGTCTTAAACGTTTGGGTCAAAAGGCTGAGGATGTAGCTCCATAGTGGAGCAATTGCCTAGCAGGCCCAAGGCCTTCAGTTCTATCCCCAGCTCCAAGCAACAATGACAACAACAGTAATAATAAAATTAAAATATTGGCTAGGCACGGTGGCACGTGTCTGTAATACCAGCATACAGGAGGCTGAGGCAGGAGGATCGATCCAAGCCCAATCTGTTCTACGTAGTGTGTTCCAGGCTGGCTGGGGCTACATACAAAAAAAAAAAAAAAAAAACACAAAAAAAAACCAAAAAACAAATAAGTAAGCAAAAACCCCCACAAAACAAAAAACCTCAACTCTGGCTCAGACTCCTGCTTAACTCCTCACGTAGGCATGTTAGCCAAGCCAGGTGCGACGTGCTAAGTTAACCTATATCCTCCCCTATCAAGACTTAAGGCACAGAGATGCGTGTAACTGAGGTAACTTCCTGTCAGCTTTTATGTCTTGTCTCAGACCCCCTGAAGATACTAGTCATCGTTCTAAACCTGCAGTCGCCTTGGAGGAGCAACAGAACCTTCCAGGTCACCCCATGAAGATTAGCCCCAAGCAGGGGCAATCATCAGTCACCTTGTCCCCTCAGGCAATAGGGACTTCTTCAAACCGTCTTTCAGAACCAGAACTGAGACAATGGTCACCCAGACGACACTGGACTGTGACTGTGTAATTAGGCATGCCTCTGTCTCTGGCCCCAGTTCTTCCTCACCTTAAACCTAAAGCTCATGTCCTGACCCTGTGGAGGGACTTGGGGTCGTAAGGCTCAGGCAGGAAAGAAAAACAGGGAAAATAAGGAGGACGTGGGAAGGAAAGAGCTTTCACCTAGCATCTGGTTTAAGTCTCATCAACTGAAAATCAAGCATTTCAACACAACTAAGATGTCACATTGAAGACGAAGGTGCACGTGACTCATGCCATGGTATTTTAAGTTGCATCCTATGGTTGTGAAAGCTGGACATTGAACAAGGGAGACAGAATAATTAATGCCTTTGAATTATAGTGCTGGAGATGAATGTTGACTATACCACAGACTGCCAAAAGAACCAACAGATATGTCCAAAAAGAAGTGCAACCAGAGTGCTCCTTGGAAACAAGGATGGCTAGACTGCATCTTACATATTTTGGACATGTCAGGAGGGACCAATCCCTGGAGAAGGATATCATGTTTGGGAGAGTGGCAGGTCAATGAGAAAAAGGAAAACCCTCAATGAGATGGACTGGCACGTGTCTGCAACAATGGGCTTAAACAGAAATAAAAAATAAAATCATGTGCCTGGCACAGAATCGGGGAGTGTTTTGTTCTGCTATACATAGGGTTGCTATGAGTCAGACCCAACTCAATGGCACCTAACAACAACAAAAAAACAGAAAACTGCTGTGAGGACTGCCTGCTTATAAAAGCATTATTTTGGGGGAAATGTTTCAAACCAAATCTTAAAATAGTCACACTTAGGGCCAAAATGTATGTGACTTTACTTCCTACTCTAATCCTGTGCTTCCCGGGAATTTCACAAAGATGCAATCAACAGGTCAAATAACTTCCTAATGACTAAAAGTAATAAGAGTTTCCTTGACCAGGGACCCTTTCTTATCTGTAAACCTATACAATACTTCCTGGGCCACTTTTGAGCAATGTAACTTCAAAAGCCACCGAATCTCACATATATGTGTGTGTGTGTGTGTGTGTGTGTGTGTGTGTGTGTGTGTGTGTGTGTGTGTGTGTGTGTGTGTGGTGTGTGTATGTACACATATATACATATATATACATATGTATATGTATATATTTATTCTTGTTAGGTTCTGTAGAGTCAGGCCCGACTCATAATGACCCTAAGTTCAACCAAACCAAACACTCCCCAACACTGTGCTATGCCTGGCACTATTGTCAGTGCTTCTCTGCTATTCATAGAGTTTTCAATGACAGATTATTTCGGGAGTGGGTTGCCAGGTCCTTCTACGTAATATATGTATATATATCTCCACTGTGAAGACACTTAGGTGCATCTCTCATCTCTCTCTCTCTCTCTCTCTCTCTCTGTCTCTCTCTGTCTCTCTCTGTCTCTCTCTCTCTCTCTCTCTCTGAATACCTATGCTTTACCCTTTAGCATGTACCCTTATCTCCATTTAATAAACTTTCTAGTTTTGTTCCAAGAAAAAAAGAGAGAAGAAAGAAAGAAAAAAGGAAAGAAAGAAAGAAAGAAAGAAAGAAAGAAAGAGAGAAGAACCCATAACTTATACTACTTACAACTGATCTGTTATAAAGAAGTAGAAAGATTGAAAGGAGGGAAATAAATCATGAAGATGTTAACTAAAAGAAAGCTAACTTAGGTAACTTTTACTTTACCTCTAGCTATAACTAATAGAACAAGTACACTAAAATCAGCAATATTTTTGAGCTGACTTGAGCAATCAACCAACAAACTTGTTTTCTAATTGGACATGTTTGGACCTGTTTTGTTGCACTTAATAAACTACAGACACATTCTTTTCAAGCACATGTGGAACAGTTATGAAAATTCATCATAAAACTATAAAATTACTTTTTAACAAGATTCATGTGAATAAAAATATAGAGCGCATGTTCTGGGCCCAGTATGCAATTATCCTAGAAATTGAGAACAACAAAATTGAGCTAGAAATTTTTGTCTATTTGGGTACTAATGAATGCATTCATAAATAAGTGAAATAATTATAGAAATCAAAAATTACTTTCAATAGTAATGAAAATGGCAAACAGCAAAACTCATGGGGCCCAGCTGAAATAACATCTAGAAGAAAAGTAGTGACTGATATGGGGTACAAGGCAGGAAGAAAGGGAATGGTAAGGCCCTGGTGCGCCATCTGCTTCCCAGGCTCCTTTTGAGACATGAATATCAATGTGAGCTTCCTTTGAGACAAGGTGGTCAGTGCTCAACCTAGCTGTCAGTACTTCCCTGAGAGATAATACCTTTTGTAAGCAGCCCCATTACTAGGAGACAATCCCCTTTTACAAATGGCCTAATCTGTAACCTGTAGCACCTTTACAAATGATCTGGTCTGTAACTAGTAGCTCATTTTACCTATGAAGGCAACTGATAGGCACCAGGTACCTCCAGGTCTGGGGTCAGGAAGGAGGATTTCCTTTTGAGACAGGGCCCCTCCAATGATAAAGGGGAAAACTGGTTCTATTAATGACAAGATCATAGAGGGGAGGAATGTGCGTCCCCTTAAGGAGAAATGGACTTAAAAACCCCAACCCTCCAGGCAGCTGTCCTTAGCAGTCTGCAAATGTGAGCGGTGCCCACAATGCCTGCAGCGTCTACAGTTGGGAGTTGTCCACAGCTCTCAACAGATGTCCAGAGCAGTTGTCCTCCGTTGTCTGCAGAAGCAAGCAGTTTCCAGTTGCCCACACTTCTCAGCAGAGCCACAGAGTCCACAGTGTCCAGGGAGGTTTACAGTGTCCAGATCCCAGCAAATGCCCACAGAACTCTGCAGACGGCCACAGCTGTCTTCAGTTCCACACAGATGTTTGGAGCCACCTGCAGCTCCATTGCTGGACCTGTGCACATCCTGGCCTCTAATTTAGATGTGTAAATGGAGCTGTTCCTCAGGTCTTCGTTGCTAGGTCTGCCCGCTTTCTGAATTCTATCCCAAAAGCATAACCTTTTCTCTCCCTTTATCTTTTCCAGCTCCCCTCTCTCTATAATGGCCAATGTCTCCAGTCTGCTGGCCCTGGAACCTAGGGGCACTGTGCCCTTTTCTGACTCTAAATACATTTGCCTCAAAGTTTCTTTTGGGTCCATTTTTAAGTTCTTTTATTAATGAGACCAAGGACCTGAAGAAGTACCCTGCTGCCCAGTACAACTGCAAATAGAAATATTAGAAAAGAAAAAACAACAATAAACAAACATTTTGAATGAAGGAAAAGGTGCAAAAGAAATGCAAAAAATAAAAGAATTTGTGAAATAGAAAAAAGACATAATAGAGAATCAACAAAGCTAGAAATTATTTGAAAAAAAAAATCAAAAATGGGTGATCTGCCTGCTGGGGACATAGCTCAGTGGTAGGACACCCTGCTCAGCCTGCAGAAGGCCCTGGGTTCAATCCTCAGCACCAAAAAAAAAAAAAAAAAAAAAAAAAAAAAAAAAAAAAAAAACAAAAAAAAAAAAACAGGTGAACTCTGCCACATCCATCAGCAAAAAAAAGGTACAAAGATCCAATAAAATGAACAAAAAGAAGAAATAACTATCAATACTTCAGATATTAAAAATATAATAAAAAGTTATGAAAAACTTTATACAAATTTGGAACTTTATATGTTCCAGAGAAGTTCCCAGCAAAAAATATAATTGAAGGAGAAATATAACACCAAAAGAATCCTATGTTCTCTAGGAAATTGGATCAATAATCAAAGGTCTTATCAAAAGAAAACTCTAGACCCAAATTGTTTCAATTGGATCCCCAATTAATCAAGAAAGAAACAAGTCCAATCCCACTTGAACTCTTCCAGGAAGAATAGAAAAAGAAGCAATACATCCAATTGGAAGGAGGAATATTTTTCCTTTTTTGGGTTGATATCGTAACCCTTACACCATAATCTGACAAAAGCAAGTATATGAAAAGAAAATTAGAGTCCACCATTACTCATGAGCATAGATACAAAAATTCTTTTAAAAATGCTACCATATCAAACCCAGCAACATATAAAAATAATAATGCATCATGACTAAGTTGCATTCATTCACAAATTATAAGATTAGTATGCTACTAAGAAATCAATAAGTTAATTTTCCATATAACAGATTAAAAGAAAAATAATTTTTATAGGCATGCATGTTATATAATCCAATATATATATTCCTTGTTAGTTTTTCTGCCGCTATGACAAAATACCTGAGGAAAACAATTTAGAAGGAGGGAAGGTTTATCGTAACTCACAGTTTCAGAGGTTTCAGTCCATGGTCACTTGGCCTCACTGCAGTGGGCCTGTGGTGAAGCAGAATATCATGGTGGAGACGGTGTGATGCAGCAGAGCTGCACACCTCAGGGCAGCCAGGAAGCAGAGAAAAAGAGACAGAGGAAGTGTCTTGGAACAATATACACCCTTCAAGGCACATTCCCACTGATCCACTTCCTTCAGGCAGGCCCACCTCCTAGTTTCCATCACCTCCCCATAATGCCATCAAATTATGAATCCATCAATGGATTTGTCCACTGATGAAGGCAAAGCCCTCATGGAAAAGCCCCTTTCAATAGCACCATCAGTTGGAGACCAAGCCTTCAACACAAGAGCCTCTCTTGAGGGGAACATCTCATATCCAAATAATAACATTCCTTAAAAAAAAAAAAAAAAAAAAAAAAAAACTCCTAGGAAACTATAAATTGAAAAGAATTTCCTTTATCTGATAAAAGTTTTCCTTGCAAAGCAAAACTTAAGAGTTGACAGTGTTTTTTTGAGACAGGGTCTTGTTATGTAGCGCAGGCTGCCCTTGAACTTGTGATCCTCCTGCCTGAGCCTCCTGAGTACTAGGATTATAAGCATGTGCCAACATGCCTGTCTTTTGACATTATCTTAATGATGAAATATTGACAGATTTCCCTTTGAAATAAGAAAGAAAATTAAAATGTGTGCTCCCACAGCCTCTGCTTAGCATTGCACTAGGGTTTCTAGCCAGCATAATAAGGCAAGAAAAATAAATAACAAGTGTAGCTTTTTAACTTCTGGTCTGACATATAAAGAATTTCAAATTACCATTCCCGTTCTCACAAGAAAAAGGCAGAACAAACTGAAAGTTAACAGACCTCTTGTTAGATGCATCATATAATTGTGGTCTCAGGGAAAACTACCACCCTAAAAATTAAAGAGAGAAGCAAACACAGAATAAGAATTTACCAAGAGAAGAAGCTACAGCTGGAACCTTCAAGGAGTCTTTGAAAAGTAATTGACTAATTTCTGGAGACTGTACACAGACTACTTTGAGTAATTAAAAACTCCTATGGGCCCAGTGTTAGGGAGACCCCCCCCAACATGTGTGTGATTTTACCTCCAGAAGATCTCCTCTACCCAGGTTCTCAGAATTAAGAAAGACTCTCATGTTTCAGTCAAGGAGAGAGGAAAAATAACCATTTTGAATTATGTCTAGAGTATTCTATTCTCATCAATAAAGGCCTACCCTCAAAGTAAACTATTCTACAAGAGCCTAGCCAACATGGGTTTTACCAGAGCTTAACTGACATGGAGGAAGGCAAATACCCAAATCCAGGCCCCTGTGAGTTTCCTAAACCACCTAAGGGACACAGGAGGTTAAGGGGAATTAAGAAGCATTTGTGAAGTTTATAGCCTGGGTGGCTCATTAAAAGATTAAGACACAACTGTAGGTATATAGGATCCTCCCCCTCCCACTTCCACTTCATATCACATTAATAGGGCCACTATATAGTAACACGGCCTGCAGCCATAGCCCTGTGGCATCCGGTCCCATCAGATCTCAGAAGCCAAGCAGGGCCAGCTCTGGTTAGTACTTAGATGGGAGACCGCTTAGGAACACAAGGTGCTGTTGGTTTAAGAGAAGGACCCAGCAACCCACTCAGTCCACCATTGAAAACCCTATGAACAGCAGAGAAGCACTGACAATAGTGTTTTGCCTGTTGTACGCAGGGTCACTATGAGTCAGACACTCACTTGATGGCACCTAACAACAACAATAACATACAGTAACGGGATTACAAGTAAAAAGAGCTATCAGCCACATATTCTACTTAAGAAGGAATCTCTAGGGAAATCCAAAGACAACAGGTGACAAAAATGTATCAATGGATATCATACCCCTTAGAATGGCTACCATTAAAAAAGTAGAAAATAACCAGCATTAGCCTGGATGGGTAGAAATTAGAAACTTTGTTCCAACTTGGTCTGACTGTAGAACAATAGAGTTGCTATGGAAAATAGTGTGTAAATGCCACAAAAAATTAAAAATTGAATACCATATGATACAACAAGCACAACAACATATACCAGTAATAGATATACCATTGAATTTAAAAAGAAGATATATTTACAATATCATGTACAATTTCAAATATTTTTAAATAAATCTACTAGGACATTTGTAAGACTCTGGAGAAAATGATAGAACTTTGTTTAAGAATTTTAAAAGACCTAAAAAGAAAAGCCATGTTCACTAGCTAGAAAAAGTATGAAAAGAATGGCCCCGGCTTCTGGTTCTGCGGGTGAAGTTTTGGGTGGTTGTTGTTATGCTCACCCTCATACAAGATGAACAAATCAAAAGTCAGCAGCTTTTTCAGATCCATCAGAGAATGGAGGCCACTGGGCAAAGTGCTGCCCTGAAAGCTGGAGAGAGAGGGAAGTGGATTTAGAGGACAGTGGCTCACCGGGAGAAGCTGGGAGCAGGAGGCCACAGTTGGAGGCAGAACTGGGAGGAATATTTAGTGGATGAGTGTAAGAGCTAGAAACTGTCAGGGAGGGCCAGCTTTGAGGCATCTCCCCACCATCCCCCAGGTTCTCACAGTGGAGACTGGAGAAGGAGCCCCAGGGGTCCAGGCAATGAATATACCCAGTGTTGTCTGTTCTCTTTAACAAGGCTGCCTGGCACACAAAGGCAACTATCTCACCAGAACTAATTGACTTGGGTTTTCCCAGAGCCTTACCAACCCCGGTAAAAGGAAGTTCCCAACTCCAGGCCCCCCTAGCCTTCACTTAAGGAGCAGGGGATCTGAGAGGCACTGTGAAAGTCACAGTCCAGGGACATGCTGACCCACTAAAAGCCTGAGTTGTAATCCTTGGACCACAGAGTGCTTTTCCCACACACACCTTACCAGCACATCAACAGGACTTCTGTATAGTAGGTGACTACAGCCAAAGGCCTACAAAGCTCAGGTCTTATTTAAGGAGTCTGGGAAAGCGCATTGCTGTTATGTTTTGGTGAGTTGGTTCTGACTCATAGTGACCCCATGTACAACAGAATGAAACATTCTTCGATACAGTGCCATGCCTGCCACTGTGTCAGTGTTTCTTTGCTGTTCATAGGGTTTTCAATGGCTGATTGCTTTGGGATTGCTTTGGGAGTGGGCTGCCATGTCCTTCTCCCATTTTTGTGGTGCTGAGGCTCGAACCCTGGGTCTTAGAGAGCTCAGAGTGGCATTCTACCAACTGAGCTAAACCTCAGCCCAGGAAAACCCACAGACAATGGGAAAGACAAAAACAAGAATACTAGAGGAAAGGTTAACCTCTGACAACAATCGATGTATAGAGCCTGCACCCTAACCCAATAAACATAAAACCTCACACAGAGGCCCTGTTTTCCTTAGTTTACTTTACTTAATTCATTATGTCTAGTCTTGAACAAAAAAATTCCAAGATATGCTAAAGGGCAAGAACCTAGTCAAAAAGAGACAAAGCAGCTTTGGAACCTGACTTAGATGTGGCAGAGATATTAGAATTAACACACCAGCAACTTAAAACAAATATAATTAATGAAGGACTGCAGCCATACCACTGTGGCCTCCGATCCCAGCAGATCTTGGAAGCTAAGCACGGTTGGGCCTGGTTAGTACTTGGATGGGAGACCACCTGGGAACACCAGGTGCTGTAGGCTTGGGAGAAGGACCAGGCAACCTACTCTTCCAAAACAATCAGCTATTGAAAACCCTATGAATAGCATAGAAGCACAACAACAGTGTTTTACCTGTTGTATGTAGGGTCACTGTGAGTTGGACACCAACTCAACACACCTAACAACAATGATTAATATGCTGAAGGCTCTAATAGAAATAAAATAGATGCCATGCAAAAACAATGGGTTATAAAAGCAGAAAGATAGAAACTCTAAGATAATATTGAAAGTAAAAGAAATCAAAATGATCAAAACAATCAAAACATGGCAATGAAGAATGCCCTCCATGGGCTCATCTGCAGACTGGAAGTAGCCAAGGAAAGAATCAACGAGCTTGTCAATGTGTCACCAAGAAACTTAAACTGAAAAGCAAAGAGAAGAAATAGAACAGAACATCCCCATATTGTAGGACAATTGTGAAATGTATAAATACATGTAGTGGAAATACCAGAAGGAGAAGAGAGAAAGGAACAGTAGAAAAATATTTGAAGTAGATGAATGTTCGTTCTCTTCAATTCAGTCTCTAGATTCAGGTATTCCCAATGAACATATACCATAGGGTTTTTTTTTTTTTTTTTAATCTTGGTGTTTTGTGGAACTTGACAAAGTGATTCTAAAATACATGTGGAAATGCAAAGGGCTAAGAAGGGCCATGATCTCTTAAAGAAAAAACAACATGAAGAAAATGTTCCCTATGAGATAGTAAGACACCACAAAGCAATTGTAGTATAGACAATGTGGGGAGGGTGCACATCACAAAACAAAATACAGAGCCCATAAACATATAATAGACTAGATCTGAGACAAAGATAACACTGCAGAACAGTGGAGAATGATGTTTTTTGTTTTTGGGGGTTTTTTTGGTAAATTATTCTGGAACTATAATGTATCCATATAGAATACAAATAAAACTCCTTAAAATGCCCAAAAAACAACTTCAAGGGGGCTATGGACCTAAATGTGAAAGATAAAACAAAATTTTAGAAGATACTATAGAATATCTTATAATCATGAGATAAAAGTTTTATTTTGTAACAAGGTACAAGAAGCACTACCATAAGCTGGGTGTGGTGGCATGTGCCTTTAGTCCTAGCTATTTGGGAGCCTGAGGCAGGAGGATGGCTTGAGTCCAGCAGTTCAAGGCCAGCCTAGGCAACATAGTCAGATGCTATCTCAAAAGAAATAAACAAACCCTACCAAAGAGACAAAGATTGACTATATTAAAAAAAAAAAAAAAAAAAAAAATTTGTTCATCCAAAGAAGCCACCAAGGCAATGGAAAGGCAAGCTCAGAGTGGCTGAAAATATTTGTAAAACATGTAACTGCCAAAGAGTTTGCATATCTGATGTCTAAACAATTTCTACAATTCACAATGGAGAAGTCAAATAACAGAAAAATGAGCAAAAATGTTGAAGAGGCATTTCAAAGCAATCACGGTAAGATACTGCTCCACCCCTATCTGACCCACTGTGTGTAAGTTTCACAAAATGGACAAGGTGGAAAGATCACCAGTACATCTGTAGAATGAGAGAAGAAAAAGCTCCAGAACAGAAGACCTACTAAATACTCGTGATAACATCCAATGAGGGAGATCAAAGCCGTGCTGGAACAACTCATTGACTTATAGCCAGTCTGCCGAACTGCTAAGCCATGTCGCCAAATGTAAATAGCACTTAAAGGAACTGGTCCTGTCCCTGGAAACATCTGAAGACCGAGGTGGACAACCTTGCAGTTTGCTCTCACTGGCTTTCCCTAGGGCTCTTCATCCAGCCTTTAGGGAGAACAGGGAAGTCCCTGGACTTGGATGGAGGGAAGGGTCTGGTTTTTCCTTTTCCTCAGGCAATGAGATGAGTCCTTCCCAGGGGCAGGCAGGGAGGACCAGGTAGCCTTTTACTAACTGACTAGAACCAGTGTACTCTGGACAAAGCTCCTGCTTAAAATGTATGATGAGCTAATGATTATCATGAACTGAAATGTAGGAAGAGGGCTGGCTTTGGTTCTTTGGGTGTGCAGAGGGAATCGGCAGAGAAACCAAGGACACCACTTGCTTTCATCCAAGCACACAGGCAAGTTGTCACGCATTTCGAACATTCTCACCTCGTCCTAAAAGTGGTAGGGGATCTAAACCCTTCGATGGAGGTTTCCTACTTTGGGAACCAAGGGATAAATATGGGCTTCCTGTCAGGCACCTGGATGGATAGGAGGCAGAGAATTCTCCAGCGGGGAAGACAGCAGAGAATGGCCAATGGAGGCAATGGTTGGAAAGCATTTCCAAGAGGGCAGGGTGTCCTGAGCATACAGAGAATGGCAGTGATGGTAGTGGTGATGGTGAGGAGGGCGATGTGATAGTGCTAGTGAATGACAGGTCATTGGGGGAGAGAAGAGCACTGGGAGAAAGGATAGCAGTAGGTGGTCAATGGTGATGGTATGCCACTGTCTCCTTAGAGAAGACAAGGATAAGAGGACAGGTCATGGTGTGGAGGCCAGTGAGGCAGGTGGTCGGTGGTGATGGTGGTGGTGGTAGCAGTGATGGTGATGGGGAAGTCTACTCCTGGTGGAAGGAATGTGGCTGGGTCCATTGAGGCCACAAAAGCTGGGACAAAGAGGCCCAGAGAGCCCCTACACCACCCTGCTGGAGCCACGGACCTGAAGCACAAGGTGAGAAATTTGAGTCCAAGCAAGCTGTGCATTGCAAAGTTCATGATTCTGATAAGGTCTTGGAAGAACTTGAAAGTGGTACTGGATGTGCGATATTTTCAGGAGCACTACGAAAACCCTCTCAGCGACAGTGGGTGAGCCGAGTGAATTTCCAGCACTCACCTTGTCTCCTCCTTCATTTAATCAACCTGTATCCTGCAGACACTCCCTCCTCAGGCCATCCCCTCCCGGCCCTCTGGCTGCCTCAATTTCCCTCCCATCCTTGCTCACATTGGTACTCCTCTCCCTAAAGTGCCTCTCCCTGCAGGGACCCCAGCTCTCCACCCCACCGTTCCCACAGGCAGGAATCAGTTCTCTCTGAAGACAGCTTGCAGGAAGGTCTGGTGAGGACGGAGGACCCCTTGCACTGTGTCCTCAGGCCCTTGCCTAGGGAAGGAACAAGATTACAGGGTGCTGCTTCTGTGTTGCACCATGAGGCACAGACTGCATGGGAAGCAGGCAGTCTGAGACTCGAGGACCTGATTCAGCCCTGTCCACAAGGCTAGCACCTCTCTGGGCACCTTCATGCTGAACTGCATGGCGCCTGTGAGCCTAGCTCAGCCCTCCTGGGCCACATGGGGTCAGGGCTATTTCTTCATGGCTGCAACCAAAGAGAACAGAAGTGGTTTGGTCCCAGGGCTCAGGGGTGGCAGGTAGGACAACATTCTTATCACCAGGACCTGGACTCCAGGCCATGCTGCAGCCCTGGCCTCGTGAGGCTGCTCTGGGGAGCAATGGAGGTCCCAAGAGGAGCTCAGCCCCATCCTTCAAGGCTTGGCCACTGCGCCCTGGGGAGCCTCACTGATCTTCCCATCTGGGCACCTGTTCCACCTCTTAGGCAAGACCTGGCCAGCTTCTCCCTCTCACGCTTTCTCTCTTCTGGATTGCAGCAATAAAACCGTCAGCACCACGCACGTAATGTTTTATGGTTTACCTTGACTTCCTGAACTGTGGTGCTCACACGCCAAAGTTCCACCCCAGCTATGCCCAGGGTGGTTTTTATTTGGGCATTAGCTTTTGCTCAAAGGTTTGGGAGAGAGGCTACACTGAGAAATCTATTTTTATCTTCAGCACAGATGTAATATATATTAAAAGCAAACTTCCTTGAATTTAGCGAAAGCAAGAGGCTTTGAGAATTCTGTCTCCACATCCCTGGGGTTCGCAGCACTAGGCTCGCGGTTTACGTAAACAGAAAAGTTTGAGCGTGCTATTTGACATCATCACACTGAATCCTACCATTAATCCATATCAGTAGCTCCACTGTTCTCCCAGGAAGGACACCTAGAGTGGTCATGGGATTCTTCCAACATCCCAGACCCAGTAAGAAGCCGTGGCCATAAGGCTTCTCTGTCTAGCCGCCTGCAGGGCCTCACCGCCACCACCCATGGCTGAGTCCCCAGCCAGCTCAGGAGCTGACATCTGCCCACCATCATCAGACTAAGTCTGGGCCATGGCAGTGCCAAGGGGCAGCTAGAAAGCATCAAGCTCCCCATCTCCATAAGCTCTCCCAGTCCATCTGTCTAATCATTTTGCCAACTACACCAATTGTTGCTCCTCAGCAAGGGACGAGCACTTGGGGCCCACAGCGGAACCACAACATGCTCAAAGAGCTGAAGACAGGTGTGACATGCTCTACTCCAGGATTCTCCTCTCTGTGCCCTCCATGGCACCCTGTGGCTGCTCTGTACACCCCCCAGTCCTCTCTGTGCACTCTGGTCCTCTCCACATGCCCAGAGCTGGAGGAGGGCTTCCTGAGGCTTTTACACCACAGTGGCCAGTTGCCAACACCACTGTGCGATCACATCACAGTCACATGGGATTACACCATAGTAATTTTGTGCACATGCACCAGTCCATGTCCCATTATCTCACCCTGTTTATCATTTTAAGCACCTAGCCTGACACCATCCCAAATAAAAATCATTATGTGTGACAATGGTTGTTTTCTCAGTGCTACATAAAGCGTGAATGAAATACCTTTGGAAAACTTGGTTATTTTTGTGGCATTGTGGGGTTAAAGAAGAACAGAGTGCTGGTGTGTGAGCCAGTTCCCCTCCCCCCAGAATGCTACCCAGGTCTTCGGACGTTGACATGAGTCAGTCCTGTCCATGTTTTCATCCTCACAGCACTGTACGTTCCAGTGGTATTTATTACTTACCCCTTATTTTGAACAAGTAGGATGATAGAGAATATAAGCAGAAAATACCTTCATTCCTGATCAAGGATGACATACCTAGCAGATCCTATGGCCTGCCAGACACTCTTAAATAATAAAGATTATTATTTTTATTATTCACTCTTCTAGTTGCTTTGAGTCACAAGAATCTTGTAATGAAGATGACCAGCCTGGTACAATAATCAAAACTCCGAACTCTGTGAAAAGTTAAAACTTCTTTTCCCTTCCCGCCCCGCCCCCAGCTCACAGCTGCTGCCACCTAAGGATCCTGCAGTGGGTCCAGGTGTCCTTACCGTCAGCTTCTCCCACCTGGCAGATAGCTGTGTTCTGGGAGCATTTGTGGAACAGATTCTCTAAGCCTGAGTTTCCTTGTCTGGAAGATAGAGGGAGTGCCATCCGCATGCTTCATCTCACAGGTCTCTTTTCCAGAGACGTTTTAGATTAAGCTTGTCAAGTACAAGTTGAAAGCCCTCACTTATAGCTGCATTGGACACATTACTAAATTTGGGAAGAACTAACATGTTTATAAGTTTGCATCTTTGTACCAGAAACATGGTCAACATCTCTATTCAGAGCTGCTTGCAGTAACTGATAAAGTTTGATAAGTTTCATGTAAGTGTTGCACACTTGCTAATGTTTTTATTCCTTATGTGAATTATGGTTGTTTTTAAAGCTTTTAATATAATTCTTCTAAAAAATAGGTATCCTGATTGTTATTAGCTTATTGGGAAGCTAGTGATTTTGCTGCATTCTCTTTATCAGGTCTCTTACTTATTAGTACTTTTAACTAATTCGAATAGGCTATTGGTTGAAGCTCCTGGATTTCTGGGTACATTACAAAATCTTCTGTAACTAATTATAAGCCTCCATTCCCTTCTTATTTTTTGTTCATGTCTTACTGCACTAGCAGTAACACAATGTGGAACTGTAGAAATGGAGTCCACCATCCATATTGTGTCCTGGCTGTAATGGAGGCGTTTTAAATGTTTTCTTACTAAGTATGTTTCCAATGGATTCCTGGTAGGTGACATTTAGAAAGTTAAATGTTTTTCTAGTTCTGGTTTCTTAAGAACTCTTTTCTTGCATAAGTGCTGAATTTGTCCAATACTGTGCCATTTATGGAGATAATATGATTTTCTTCATTAATCTGACAATGTGGTATTATAAGTGTTTTAATGTTGAACCAATTGTGCCATCCTAATATTAGCATTTGTTGGTTATGTTGTCTTGACTTTTTCTAAGAACCAGCCTGTGGTTATATTGATTTTATCTGTCATCTGACTTTTTAATTTTGTTGATTTCTGCTCTAAATTTTACTATTCCTTATGCTTGCTTTAGGCTAAATTTGCTCTTCTTTCTATAGTTTCCTAATGGACAAGCTCAGGTTATTAATTTTAGAACTTTTTCTTTTCTAATATGTATTCAGTGCTATAAATTCCCCCCTAAGCGCTGTTTTAGCTGTTACCTCAATGAATTGGTAAGTTTGTATTTTATATATAGTATGTGAAGTATGTTGGTTGAGTGCTGCTCTGCACTCTCTGAGGCCCTGGGTTCGATCCCCAGCACCACAAAAATGGGAGAAGGACCTGGTATCCCATTCCCAAAACAATCAGCCATTGAAAACCCTATGAACAGCAGAAAAGCACTGACATAGTGCTAGGCATGGCACAGTATAGGGGAGTTACTACTTCAATCTTGCTTCTCATTATAAGTCTGTTGAAGTTGTATATATATATCTTCTTGATTTAATTTTGGTAGGCCATACGTATCTAGGAATTTATCCATCTCATCAAAGTTTTCCAGTTTTTTAGAATATAAGTTCTTCAAAGTATTTCTTAATGGTTCTCTGGATTTCACTGGAATTTGTTGTGATGTCCCCCTTTTCATCTCTAATGCTATTTTCTCTCTCTCTCTCTCTCTTTTTTTTTTTTTTTTTTTCCCCAGTACTGGGAGTTGAATCCAGGGCCTCATGCCTACGTGCTTTGCAAGTGCTAGACCACTGAGCTGCACCGCCAGCCCATTTTTTTTCCTTTTTTTTTTTTTTGCAGTACTCGTGGTTGAACCCAGGGCCCCGTGCTTGCATGCTCTGCAAGTGCTGGGCCACTGAACTGTACCCCCAGCCCATTTTTTAGGTTTTGAGACAGGGTCTCGCTAAGTTACATAGACTGCTTCTGGTCTCAAATTTGCGATCCTCCTGCCTCCGCCTCCCAAGCTGCTGGGATTACAGGAGTGCGCCACCACGCCCAGCTCCCTTTTTTCCACTTTTTGAGACAGGGTCTCACTAAGTTATGAAGACTGCCTCTGGTCTCGAACTTTCAATCCTCCTGCCTCTGCCTCCTGAGCCGCTGGGATTACAGGTGTGCACAACTGCGCCCGGCTTCTCTCTTTCTTCTGGTTAGTTTGGCTAAGGGTTTGTCAATTTTGTTTATCTTTTCAAAGAATCAGCTCTTTGTTTCATCAATTCTTTTTATTGTTCTGTTAGTCCCCATTTCATTAATTCCTGGTCTGATGTTTATTATTTCTTTCCATCTACTGATTTTGGGTTTTTCTTGTTCTTGTTTCTCTAAGACCTTCAGGTGCAGCATTAAGGTATTTATTTGAGTCCTCTCTAATTTTTTAATGTAGACACTCATAGCTATAATCTTCCCTCTCAGAATTACCATTGCTATATCCCAAAGGTTCTGGTAGGTTGTGCTTCCATTTTCATACAATCCTAGGATTTTTATTTCCTCCTTGATTTCAAGGACCTATTGATCATTTAAGAGTGTATCATTTAATCTCCATGTATTTGTATAGTTTCTGTACTTTCTCTTGATGTTGACTTCTAGTTTTATTCCATTACAGCTCAGTAAGATAATGAAATTATTTAAACTTTTCTGTTCTTGTTAAGATTTAATTTATGGTCTAAAATGTCATCTAGTTTACAGAAGGATCCATGGGCTGCTGAGAAGAGTGTGTATTTTATAGCTTTTGGATGGAATATTCTGTAAATCTCTTTTAAGTCCATTTGATCTATCATACTGTTTAACTCTGAAGTTTCTTTGTTGATTTTTTGTCTGGATATTCTATGTATTGGTGAAAGTGGGGTATTGAATCATCCACTATTATTGTATCTGGATCTATCTGTCCATTTATGTCTAGTAGTGTTTTTTAAATGAAATTTGGTACACTGATATTCAATGCATATATACTTACAATTGTTTTATCTTCCTGTTCAAGTGTTTCCTTTATTAATATGTAGTGGCTTTATCTCTTCTGACTAATTTGAACTTGAAGTCTACTTTGTCTAATATAAGGATGGCCACTCCTCTCTCCACCTTTGGCTTCTACTTGTTTGGTCCATCAATTTCCATCCTTTCAGTTTCAGTCTATGGTTGTCCTTTCCAGTGAGATATGTTTCTTACAGACAACAAATTATTGGATCTTGTTTTTTTAAACCAATTTACCAGTCTATGTCTTTTAATTGGAGAGTTAAGACCACTTATATTTAGGGTTATTACTGAGAGGTTTGTTGATTCTTATAATTGTATTGAGTGTTTTCTTGGTTGGTTTGCATAGTATTCATTCTTTTCGATTGCCCTTATTCATATTCAGGATTTGCTGATTTTTTAGTTAGACATGACTGATTCTTTCCTAGTTTTTTTTTAGTTTCTCTGTTCCTCTCATGAAGTTTACTTTTTTCTGTACTCTCATGACTGAGTCTATCTTTTTCCTCCTGTGTGCATAGAATTCCTTTAAGTATCTTCTGCAATGTTGGCTTGGTGGTCGTGAATTGCTTTAGTATATGTATGTCCTGGAAGGTCTTTATTTCTCCACTGATTTGAAATGATAACTTTGTTAGATATAATAATCTTGGTTGGCAGTTTTTACTTTTAGGGTTTGCCTTTGTAAATGAGTTGTTTTTCCTCTTGCAGATTTTAATACTGTTTCTTTGTTCTGTAATCTTGGCATTTTAATTATAATGTGTTGGGGGAGGTTCTTTTCTGGTCATATCTATTTTGAGTTCTGAATGCCTCTTTTGGTTGGATGCCTATTTCTTTCCCCAGATTTGAGAGATTTTTTGCTACAATTTCATTAAATAGGTTTTCTATGCCTTTAATTTCTATCTCATCTCTTTCCTCTCACCCCTGGATTCTTACAGTTGGTTTCTTGATGATGTCCCAAAGTTCTTGGAAGTTGTGGCCATATTCTTTTATTTTTTTTCTTTGTTGATGCTTGAATATAGTAATTCCTTAAGTGTCTTCAATCCCTGTTATTCTATCTTCTGCTTGTCTAGATCAAACTTTCCACTGTGATACTTTCTACTATGATGCTTTCCACTGCCTTTTTTACTTGATTTATTATTTCCAACATTTATATTTGTTTTTTCAAAAATCTCAATTCCCTTGCTGAATTTCTCATCCATTTTGCTGATTTCATCTTCAACATTGGTGACTTTCTGTATTGATTTCCTTACTTCATTCGTCTGCTTGTTTGTGTTCTCTTTGAAGTCTTTGATCATTTTTATAAGTAGACTAACTCTTTGTCTGACATTTTGATCATATCAGTATCTTTGTATTTAGGAAAGAATTATCTTTTGGAGGAGATGTGTGGTCTTGCTTTTTCATGTTTTTGTGCTTCTGTTTTGTGATTTGAGCATCTGAATGGCCATCTCTTCCTGTTTTGTTTGGGGATCTTCCTAGTGAGCAGCTTTCTCTTGACATCTCAATCCCCAGTACCATTCCCACAGAAGAAGACAACTACTATAACAGGTGTAAGATCTGACCAAACCAGATATGAAAATATACTTAAAATTAGGTAAAGCCAACTACTATTTCATCAATGCCCATTGAATAGAAAATTATGCCATTAATGTAGGGTATGAATTATGGTGCTGGAGATGAATAATGAATATATCACGGACTGTCAAAAGAACCAACAGATCTGTCCTAGAAGTTCAACTAGAGTGCTCCTTGGAAGCAAGGATGGCTAGATTGTGTCTTACATATTTTGGACATGTAGTCAGAAGGGACCAATCTCTGGAGAAGGACATCATGTTTGGGAGAGTGGCAGGTCAACAATAACAAAAAAGGAAATCCCTCAACAAGATGGACTGACACAATGTCAGCAACAATGAGCTTAAACATAAATAAGATTGTGTATCTGGCACAGAATTGGGGAGTGCTTCATTCTGTTGTACATAGGATCCCTATGAGTAGGGCCCAACCCAATGGCACCTAACAACAACAACAAAAACGTAGAGTAAGTGATGAAGTTACAAATTATTTAGGGTAAAGGTAAAAATAGTAATTGCCTGAAATAAAAAAGGGTTGTAGCAAGAGGACAGAAAGAAGGAAGTAGCAAGCATTAAGTAAAAGAAAGGAAAAAGATCTAGAAAGGCAATGAACGTTATGAAGAGGGAGATGAAAGAGCAAAAGATTTAAAAAATTGTACAATAAGAAGAGACATATGTAAACAAAATTAGGTAAACTTAAAAACAGTAATAAAAAGTATTGAGCCTAAGAGATTTCTTAAAAAAAGAAAAGTAAAAATGATATTAAATATAATAAATGAAAAAGAGAGATACAGGCAGCAAAAGCTAAAAAAGATAATTAAAAGTAAAAACACAAAAATTACATTAGGTAAAAGAGAAATGAGGAAAACAAAACTAATGACAAAAGAGGGGAAAAGGAAAAAGAAGGTTAACAAAACAAAAAGAGCCAGCCACTGTGGTGTACCCCTGCAATCCCAATCTCTCAGGAGGCTAAAGCAGGAGGATCTAGAACCCCAAGCCAGAGGAGGCTTACACAACTTGAGACCTTGAGCTGGGTGCAGTGGCTCATGCCTGTTACCCAGTGACTGTGGAGGCAGAGGCAGGAGGATTGTGAATTGGAGGCAAGAGGTAGCCTGTGTAATTTAGCAAGACCCTGTCTCAAGATAAAAAATTAAAAAGGGCTGGGGGGTGCAGCCTAGTGGTAGGACGCTTGCAAAGTATGTGTGAGGCCTTGGGTTCACCCTCCAAGTACAGAAACAAACAAACAAACAAACAAAAACCTGAACAAATAACAACAAAAAACTAGAGACCCTGTTTCAAAAAAAAATTAGAGGGCCAGGGGTACTACACAGTGCAAAGCCCTGGCTTCAACCCCCAGCACAGTAGGAATAAAAGAAAAAAGCAAGAAAAAATAAAAAAGAAAATAAAGTACTAGAGTGGGTTTTTTCTGTGTCCTCTAATATTGGAGTCTCTTAGGTAGAGGGGGTGGTCAGTTTTACCTGATCTCAGCTCAGAGTTGCCTGTCTTCAAGGTCCCCTCAGGAGATGTTCCCATTTCCTGAGCCTCCTGGTGCCCCAACCTCTCAGCCTGTCAGCATCCCACCTTCCCCCATGCTGTAACTGCCCGCTGCAGATGTGTTGCACCCTGAGGTTATAGCAGGTCACCCCCAGGCTCCCTGATCAATGATTATTCTTTGTTTCCAGGCCCCCAGCATAGCTTAATCTCACATAATGTGTCCCCTCTCAAGATGGCGCCCAGTCACAGCCCTCTGAGATATGGAATGTGGCAAAATGAATCTCTTCTCCATTGCTGACCGCCCCCTCCCCAGTCAGGAAGAAAGAGCCATGATCTCATCAAATCTCCCAAACGGATCCCATGCTTCAAGGACTGTGGGCTTATGCTGTGCGACTGCCAGTCTGTGCACCAGGGCTGTCCAGCTTACCTTTCTGGGTGAGAGTTCAGGTCCCTCCCCTGCCTGGGAGCCGGGGCTGGAGATGTGCCCTGCTCCCGTCCTCCCTGCTCAGCTTTGTTCTGCACTGTGAAACCATCTTATAACTGCCTTTGTGATTCCCTGTGCTTTTCTAGTCTTTCTCTCTTTGGAACAGTCTCCACTCCTTTCTATTCTGAGTTCTTTATTTTACCACAGTACACACAGGCTGCCTCTAATCCGCCATCTTACACTGGAAGTCTAAAATCAACTTTTATTCTTGTGACTCCTTAACTAATTTTAAGTTGCTTTTCAGGTAAAAGAAACAAAAGCAAGGACCAATCTTTGGGCTCTCCAAGCTAAAATAAAAGTTTTAGTTTCTCGTCCTTTTCACTGTAGAATTGCATCCTTTTATGTCAACATCCCTGAGAAATGAAAGGAAGATGCTACTGTCAAATCAATTCCATTCCTAAAACCACAATCTGTGCCCCTAACTAGCAGAAAGTATCTAGAGCAGTCATGGCCCCTCTTCCTTGAGCATAAAGAGGTAGATAAAGAGAAAGAGGGACCAAAACTGAGTGATAAAACAACAACTTCCTGGTTCCTAGAAACTGTTCAAGTTGTTTTCCAGGACACAGGAACAGAAGCCTACAGCCTGATCTAAAGTGACCTTGAGAACCTGGTGAGACCCATAGTCTCCAACTGGAGACTTAAGAATTCAGAACAGAGACAGTTCCGGATTAGATGTGTGGGGTCCCATCAACAATTGCAGGATGAACCAGAAATATCCCCAAGGTCCACCTAGACCAGCATACCAGGAGCAGGCTATTCCACCAAGGCACCCACTTACAACCAATCAGTCCTTTATTTCCCCAGACTCCATGCTACTTAAATTTCTTCACTACTAGCCAATGGGGAAGCAGATTTAAGCATGCCTCCTGTCTTCCTGTCTGGTGACCTACAATAACTCTCTTTTCACATAACCAGTGCCACAGTTTGGGCCTCTATGTGTGTCAGGCAGCAAGTCCTTGTTTGGTAACAAATGGATCAGCAAAGACAGGCAGGTTCACCAGGAACAGGATTTATCTAGGTGAATATTTATAATAGATGGAGACATAAGAGAGGTGACTATTTGCAACACAATGAGGAAGTAAATCTGACAAAAGTGGGAGAAAAAAAGAGAAGCCTAAAATAGATGAAAAATTGTGAGATCAAGTGACTGGAAGTTTGAGAAGGGCTGGATGGAAAAGGAAAGGGTCATTTAAGTAAACTTATAGTCTCCACAACAGGAGCTACATCCTCAGTGGAAGGATGGACTAGGAAAACACATCCTGGACAAGGGAGGCAAGGAAATTGACCAATTTTTTTTAGCTTGGACTCTGGTTGTCAAGAAAAATCTCCCCTAAGTAATTATCACAGGCCAGTAGTAGTTACATGGCTGGCGTTTGAACTGTCACGTGGTCATGGTCTAGGGAAGTTACCAGCTGGTATGTAAGCATTAGAAGTGGCACTGGGTTGGTTACTCACCTTAGAGTAAATGCAAAGCCTATCTGGAACCTATATACTCAGCCCAGACCCCATGAAATTTTGACAAACAAGGTCAGGGAAACCATAAAGTCACAATCCAAATTTACTGGGCACATGAGAAAAGAAGTGACTGTGAATGACAGTTAACAAAAGTACAAGCTACTTTTGACTTCCAAGACCTTGAAAAATGGCACTAACGAGCCAGGTGTGGTGGCACACGTCTATCTTCCTAGTAACTTGGGAAGCAGAGGCAGGAAGGTTGCAAGTTCCAGGCCAGAGGCAGCCTGCATAACTTAACAAGACCTTGAGTTAAGATAAAAAATAAAAAAGGAGCTGGGGGTGCAGCTCAGTGGTAGAATGCTTGCAAAGTATACACAAGGCCCTGGGTTCAGTCCCCTAGTACTGCAACTTAATTAATTGAAATTAAAAAAATGGCATTAACAGATCTAGAATAAAGAAGAAGGAGGAGGAGGAGAAAAGACAAAAAGGAGGAAGAGAAAGAGGAGGAGAAAGAAGTAGAGGAACAGGAGCAGGAGGAGGAGGAGGAAGAGGAGAAACAATCATGTTTATAATAATTTAAAAAACAACTGAAAGCCAGGCATGGTGTACATGCCTGTGATCCGAGCACTCAGGAGGGTGAGGCAAGAGGATCACTTGAGGTCAGGAGTTTGAGATCAACCTGGGCAACATACTGAGACCTAGTCTCAAAAACAACAACAGATACGATAAAAACATAAATAACTACTTAGGTTAAAAGGTATACTTTTTAAAAGCTTTTATTAATATAGCCATTGAATTTAAAAATTCAAATGCATGTAACAACAGAAGCACCATAACTGGAAAAAGAATCCCTGAATGAGAAGGTAGGTTACAGTTGCCTGAATGGAGTATACAAAGTTAAATAGGGAAAATATTAAAGAGAGGTTAAGCGACATAGAAGATAGAGTAAGAAAGGACAATTTTAGCAGTTAAAAATATTTTTTCCTTATTTTAGGGTTTAATTAACCCAACCATAGACTCTGACCCTCTATTCACAGCTTGACATTTTCTCCCAGACAACAGGAAGTAAATCAGATGCTTATTGTAGCAAGTGCACTAAAGTTATAAAAATGTATTTTCCTTAGAACTTCAAAAACAATCTTAAAGCAAATTTCTAGTAACCTGTGCCCACATAAGAAAGTATATTTGCAGCTAAGGTACCATGTATTTTCTAATTTCACTACAAACTTCTTTTTTTTTTTTTTTTTTAACTTAAAACATACGTCAGTCAACCTACTTTCCAGGGTGGGGAAGAGTGAGGGAAGGCCATGTGTTATGAAATTATCCCGGCAATTGCTCGTGAAACCCTCACAGGAGGTCAGCCAAGAGCATCAACTCTTCAGAGTGACTTTCTAGGTGATGTTCCTGCTGGTGTGTGGAGCAGGGAGCTGGTGATGTCCAGGTCATGGGGCATTTCCTTAGTGGCTCATGGCCACTGGCTGCAGCCCAACCCCAGCAGGCGCCCCATGGTCTGAGAACTGGGTCCAGAGGTCAGGGCCACAGGGCTGAGGTTGTTACCACTGCTAGGAAATCAACTCTCCGGACTCTTGCTGGACTGTGTAGGTTGAATAAATAAATGAACATTCTGAGACGGACCCTGCACAGTGCCATGGAGACACAGCTATGGGAGAGGAATTTAATCAGTGTGGTTCTTCATGAAATTCCCTATACAAGTCTCACTCTGTAAATTAACATTAAGTCCACCTCTCTGTTTCTTTCAGGAGTTTGTGTCTTAGCAACCAGCCTTGTCTCCGGCACACCTTTCTCCAAGCCTTTTGTCACTTGGAACTCTTAGAATAATGAATTTCATATGTGACTTTTTCTTGGTGGGAAGTTGTTGTTGTTAGGTGCTGTCAAGTCTGGTCTGATTCACAGCAACCCTATGTACAACAGAACAAAACACTACCTGACACTGTGCTAAGCACACAATCTTTTTATGTTTGAGCTCATTGTTGCAGCCAGTGTTTTTTCTCATTTTGATTTGTGCTACATCAGAAAATGGAGGTTCCAAAGGCTTTACTCCATTCTCATCAGTTGATGCTACTTTGAGGAGGCAACTCTTCCCCAGTGTTTCTTGAATGCCTGCCAGCCAGGGGCCTCATTTTTCTGGCACTGTATTTGACAGTTTCTCTGCTATTCATTGGGTTTCAATGGCTAATTATTTCAGGAGTGGGCTGTTGAGACCTTCTTCCTAATCTGTCTTAGTCTGGAAGCTCAGCTGAAACCTGTCCACCATGGGTGGCCCTGCTGGTATCTGAAATACTAGTGGCCTAGCTTTCAGCACCATAGCAACATGCCAGCCCCCCCCACCCCTGCCGCCACCCCCCGACCCCGACCACAAGCTGACAGACATGTGGCGGCAGTGGGAAGTAAAATCTGGTCAGTAAAATTACTCTCAAAGAAATAATATTTAATAAGCCCCAGGTGCTAAAGGAAATTGCAGAGGAGGGAGTTGAATGCCTTTGCTTGGGGAGTTTACAATGTAACATGAAAAAAACTACACATGATTCTATGTATCCAGGTGGATTGAAGGAAAATATTTCTCATGGTTTTTCAGTTTGAGTAAGTAAAACAGGGAAAAAGGTAACTCTAGCAACTAATGCAGAACTGAGAAAAAAATGGGGAAAGTCCGTCCCTAAAAAACAGTATTTTCAGAGTCTGAAGGGGCAGGAGAGGCTGGTCCCATTAACCCTGCATCCCCTCAGTCTGGTGGGGTCTGGACAGGGCTCATCAGAGGCCCCAAATTTAGCCTCTGGAGGATTCAGGAAGAACAGCAGGAATAAACGGGGTTCCCTGGTGGCCCTGTGGACAGCAGAGAAGGGAAGGAGGGGTTCGTGTCAGCCGTGTTGGGGTTGAGGTGGCTGCATGATACCCGGTACAGGGGTCCAGATGGTCCAGTGGGGGCACTGGCCCTAGAGCAGGTATCTGAGCATGGACTGGAGGGACAGATGTGGAAGCCTTTGGGACCCTGATATTTTGGAGAGATGAGAAAGAAGCCTGGGCCGATAGTAAGAAAAGCCCCATGCGAGAGGCACTGAGGGTTTCAAGCAACGCGAGGTGGCTGTAGGTCAGAAACCAACTCAGAAAAGGCCACTGGGTCTGCAGCTGTGGAGTAGGAGGCCCACAGATGGAGCCGGCCAGGAAGTGGGCCCGGCCCTGCTGTCGGGGGACCCCACAGTGAGGGTGGAGTGAACTTCTGGCTCCCTCACAGGGAGACCAAAGGTGGGAAAGCACTGGTAGAGAAGGCCATAAGCAGACCAGCCCTGGGGGACCCACCGAGGGGCAGTGAGACGAGAAGCCTCCTCTTAGAGGAGGGGGCAACCCAAGAGCCCCAGCGGGACTTTCTCCAGGAAGAAAGGGGAGCTGTGAAGCTAGGTGTGGTGGCACACACCTATAATCCCAGCAACTCGGGAGGTAGAGGCAGGAGGATCATAGGTTTGAAGCCAGAGGCAGCCTGTGCAACCTAGTGACACCCTGTCTTAAGATAAAAAGTGAAAAATGGGCTGGGGGTGCAGCTCAATGATAGAGCACATGTGTGAGGCCCTGGATTCAGCTCCCCAGCACTGCAAAAAGAAAAGAAAAAAAAAAAAAGAAAAAAAAGAAAAGAAGGAAGGGAGGGGAGCTGCTGGCTAGCACTGAAGGGTAGGGTTGAAGGGGACGAGGCAGGCAGTCAGCAAAGGAAGGTTAGGGTTAGAGGGCAGGGTGAGGAGGACAGGCAGAGTGGGAGAGTGCAGGAGAGGGGAGGAGGAGGAGGAGGAGGATGACATCCTGGATACCAACTGGACAGGCCCCACCACCATCAAGCAAGTGTCAGGCACACCTTGCTGCTTAGGAAGTGAGCCTGTAATCCAGTCCCCCTTTTCCTAAGCACCAGGATACCTGAGGCACAGGTGGTCACCCAGCTAGTGGCTTCTCTTCCAGGACCCTCCAGCCTCCAGGCCAGGAGCCCCGCTGTCTGCTGTGAGGCCTTGTCCAGGGAGCAACCAGGGCGGGCTTATAGCACCTTGTGCTCCCTGCCACAACCCACTGCCTCACTTCAGGCTCAGAAGAAACAGGATGAACCCACCGGACTGAAACCTCCAAAGATGTGAACAAAAATAAACCTTTCCTATTTTTTAAGTTGCTTGTCTCTGGTATTGGTGTTACAGTAAGGGAAGGCTGACTAACAAGGATGGTGCAGGGTTTTGTGCACTAAGATAAGAAGTCTGACCTCAGTCCTGCTGTTTTCCAAGAACCAGGTTCTGAGATAAAACAGGACTGAGTTTGAAAAATAGAACTTTTAATAAAAGAAGGGGAGGCAGGACAGAGGGAGGAGTTGACAAATTCTAGCCAACCCTCAGTCACACCCTGGGGTGGGGGTTGAACTGCTTCACACCACACCACTGGGACCCATTTGAAAACCAAACTCAAGCACAGACGCGAGGGCCACTCAGCTTAACAGAGGCCCGCACAGATCCCCCGCCGCACACAGCTGCAGCACTGCCAGCTGTGGGCCACGAGCTGAGCGGCTCCCATTGGAGCAGAGTCCACTGCCCCTCTTTGTTATTGTTAGGTGCCGTTGAGTCGTGTCCGACTCATAGCAGCCCTCATAGGGTTTTCAACTGCTCCTCTAGGATCCCCTAAGTCTACAGGGATGGGCTGGCCGTGGCCTACGGCTTTGTAGGGTTTCCTAGGTCCTTATGGAGGGCTCTTGGGGCTGGGACCTTGGGGTGGGCAGGGCTTCCGAGGCTCTCCACGCCCATACACTGTGCTGTAACTGGCTGGTCATATGCCCCCCCCACACACACATACCTCCCCTGAGGACAGGATGGCCTCCTTGGCTGGCCATTCTCAGAGCCCGCAGGCTTTCTCAGTTGTTCTAGTTGAGTGACCCAACCAACAACTGGATCTTCATCTGGCCGACCAAGGTCAGGGACGGCATAAACCCCGTTTCCGAGGGGTGTGGAGGAAGATCCAACTTGCTCTAAAACCTCTCCTTCACCTGAGGCCTGGTGATGGAACCGTTTCTCCCCATGGCTCTGCACCCGTGGGGTCCCAGCCTTGTGGATGAGCCCAGCGGGGGGAGCAGGAGCGGGTGATGGTGCAGCATGGCAGACAAGGGGAGAAGCCCATGCGGGAGGCCGCCAGGCACCAGGCAGTGCTTTGGTTTGGGTGTCACCCAAAAGGCCACATGGTAAAGGCTTGGTCCCTGGTTCATGGCACCATTGGGAGGAGTGGAACCTGTAAGAGGGGGCACAGTGGGAAGCATGGCCCTTGAAGGGGACGCTGGGGCCTCCGCACCTTCTCCTCCCATCCTGCTGCTCGGCTGCCCTGCGGTGAGCAGCTTATAGCACCTTGTGTTCCCTGCCACAACCCACTGCCTCACTTCAGGCTCAGAAGAAACAGGATGAACCCACTGGACTGAAACCTCCAAAAATGTGAACAAAAATAAACCTTTCCTATTTTTAAGTTGATTGTCTCTGGTATTGGTGTTACAGTAAGGGAAGGCTGACTAACAAGGATGGTGCAGGGTATTGTGCACTAAGATAAGAAGTCTGACCTCAGTCCTGCTCTGTGACTGCCTCCACTCTGGAAACTTCTACCTGGCTAGTCAATCTCACAAACCATGGCTCCACCAGAGATCCTGTCATCCTCCAGAACTAAGCTACTTCTAGGCTCCAATCCAGACCCTACTCCAGCCCTAAGCTGCTAATTCCCATTCTAGCTACTTTCTGCCTTTGTCCCACATTCACTCTGCAGCCTCCTAGGCTGGAAGTGTTCAGATCCTCAATGTCCTGGCTGAGCTACTCTGCTCAGCTGGAGCTCAAGGCTGGCCACCTGAACTCCATCCCACCAATGCCCTAAACTTTGTGGCACTGTTGCCCTCATACCTGCCCAGAAAAACCCCAGCCATTGACAACTCCCCTCCCTTCCAGTCAGCCCATGGCTCACAGCTTGCTGGCCCCAAATCTATTCTTTGCTTCGTCGTTTTGGTTGGGAACATGGCTGCCCAGAGCAACTCATTTCTCAGATGTCCTTGCAGGTAGTGCCTAAGTTTGTGCTGAAAGCAAACACGATGGACACAACTTCCCAACTTCCCTATCACTTATCTAAAAGGAGACAAGTAGCTTTTCACTTCTGTTCTCACCCCCTTCCAGAAGCTGGAGCGCTGATGAGGTACAGACCCAGCTCTGGCCAAGTAGCCAAAATAATATTGCCTATGGCAGACCAAGGTCCATAGTGGTCCATTTGATCTCATCTGATCTCGGAAGATAAGCAGGGTTGGCCTTGGATAGGAGACCACCTGAGGATTCCAGGCATTGGAGAATTGGGAGAAGGACCCAGCAGCCAACTCCCGAAACCACCACTGAAAACCCTATGAATACCAGAGAAGCACTGACACAGTGCCGGGCATGGCACAGTGTCGGGGAGTGTTTTATTCTGTTGTAAACAGGGTCCTATGAGTCGGATCTGACTTGATGGCACTTAGCAACAACAACATGAAAGAACAAGACAGAAAGGACAGGGCCATGAATGGTTCTGGAAGAGGAACCACCCCTCCAGCCTGGGCTACTACCCTCCTCCCTTTGTACTGTGATATTTGATGTGACAAAGAAGTAAATATTTGTTTAATCCACTCTTTGTTCCAGCAGATTCCACGACAACCCAATTCCTGGAGAAAAATGGCATAACCAACCAGTTGGTACCCTGTGTCCCACCTCCACCCAGTCCCACTCTCACGTGTTCTAGCTCAGCAACTTTTCCAATTTCCCTTAGTAAAGGTCTCACATCCTGTGATGCTTACAGACCCCACACAACTTCTGGCTCTCAGCCAGCACTCTCCCCGCCGTGCTTAGAAGGCTGAGGCCAATAGGTGCAGACTCCTAAGATGTCCAGCCGGCCCCCAGGGGGACAAGTGTCCTCTCTGTGCTCAGGTCCGACTCCCAGGATTACATCTCAGCTACATGGGCAACCTGTCTCAACCTCCATTGCTTCAACTGTGAAACAGAAATGGTAACAATCGATTGCGCAGGTTTACCGTAAAGATCCTATGAGATAAGGTCTGATAAGCCATAGCCACTTGCCACCAGCCTGCAGCTGTAGCACTGTGGTGTTGATCCCATCAGACCTCGGATGCTAAGCAGAGTTGCCCTGGTTAGTGCTTGGATGGGAGGCCACCTGGGAACAGCAGGTGCTGTAGGCTTGGGAGACGGACCTGGCGACCCACTCCCGAAACAATCTGCCATTGAAAACCCTAGGTATAGCAGAGAAGCAATGACAATAGTGGTTCGAATGTTGTACGTAGGGGTCAGACACTGACTCGATGGCACCTAATAACAACAACAAACCTGCCATTAACATTGCTAAAACTGATGTGACCACTTTACTACCTTTTATTGAATCTCTGTGACGTCACCTCCAGGAGGCTAAACTTCATATCAGGCCTTTATGACATGTCTGCCATTTACCCCTGGGATCTTATCTCCCACCACTCTCTGCCTTGAATACTATGCTCCAGTAATAGCAAACTGCTCACAGACCTAAAAATAAAATGAAGTAAAATAAAATAACAAGCAATCGAGTTGGACTCACTTGAGAGATATCTGTTAAACTGCCCATAGTGGAGTATTAGTCACGACTCTGATAAATTAGTTGTCCTTCCTGGAAGAGCACCCCCGCCTCTTGAAGCACACCAACACAAGAGGGGCCCATTTTCCACCTTGCATCTGGGAAGCGATCCTGACCTCAGTTTCCTCACTTTGTAAATAGTTCGGTTACAATCTCTTCATCTGTAAACGGCAATGGTACACTGAGGTAGCTATGGAAAGTCAATGTTTACATCCACTTCCAAATCTTAGAATGTTCAAACGCGCTCGAAGCGTCACATCCTATGACAGGAAACGACGTTCCTTCACAAGGGACATGCAACACAGGAGGCAGAGGGCGAGGGTGGACACAAAGGTATGCTGAGGGATGTGAGGAGGTCCAGAGTGGCCGGGTGAGGTGAGGGGGGTGGGGAGTCAGTCCAGGTTTCCAGAAAGCCTGGCAGCCAGACTCCTGGCTTCCCTTTCCTGCCTTCCCAGAAGGGGACAAGGACCCTCGGGGAGCACTTACCCTAAGTTGACAGTCTGCTCAGTTGGCCCAGAGTGCCCGTTGGGTCAAACAAAGCTGCTCTTCTCCTTTCAGCTGAGTCATGTGTGGATCTTCGGGGGTGGAGGATGGGGAGGGGAGAGCAAAGGCCAGAGGGACCAGCCTAGAGATTCCAACACAAACCTCAAACACAGATGCACCAAGCACAGCACTTTGTGATGAAGATAATACGGTCATATCCAGGCCATTCTGGCTCGAGCTAAGTTGTGGCTGGAAGAACTTTACTCAGGACATTGTCTAATGGTCGTCTGTAGCCAGGACCAGAACCAGTTCCTCCTTGAGCCCACCAAGTCTTTAGCACAATATCTTGTTCTTAATGTAGAAAACTTCTAAAGTGGCCGTTAGACGATAATTAGGTAATTCTGCAGCTGTACCACTGTGGCGTCCGATCCCGTCAGATCTCAGAAGCTAAGCAGGGTTGGGCCTGGTTAGTCCTTGGATGGGAGACCTCCTGGGAACAGCAGGTGCTGTAGGATTGGGAAAAGGACCCAGCAACCCACTCCCAAAAAATAATCAGCCATTGAAAACTCTATGAATAGCAGAGAAACCTTGACAATAGTGTTTCACCTATTGTACAAAGGGTCATTATGAGTTGGACACCAACTCCATGGCACCTAACAAGAAGTAATTCTGTGACCAAGTAGTGTCAGTTCACAGTTAACAAACCTCATGCAAGTGCAAATATTGTCTAAATAAAGACATAAAATATAGTCCAATAAATTCATGTGATGTATTGTTAAATAAATGCTTGAGTTCCTTTAGTAAGAATTTCTAGGGAGGCATATAGCCAAGCTCTGGCTTATCTCCAGAACCCTAGAGAGTTAGATCACAAAGCTAGAGGAAAGGCACTCTTGGTAGATACGTGTCAGGTATGGAAGAGAATGTCAGTAACTTTGCAAGTCCAAATCAACAAAGCAGAAACAGAATTATGTATTGGTGCGAAATGCTGGGGCCAAGAGCAAGCAGTTACCATGGACTAGTAGGGCTTTCTGGACAAAGACCTAAAAACTTTCTCCTCAAATGGCAGTACTCACTATCTCAAAAGCAAGTTGGTTAGGTATTCCCTGTGGTCACTAACCCCCACATGTACGGCCTCCCCGAGTCCCCGCTTTGATCCTCTCTAGGTGTTGCTCCATCATCCCCTTCCCAGCAAAAGTTTTTGGCAGCACTCATACAGGTGGGCCTTTACTTCCCTGTCTCGGATCCACATTTCAACTTGGGGCTGGGATTTAGCTCAGTTGGTAGAGCACTGCGCTGCAGTCTCTTGAGGTCCTGAGTTCAATTCCCAGCACCGCAAAAATGGGAGAAGGGCCTGGCAATCCACTCCCAAGGCAATCCCGAAATAGTCAGCCATTGAAAACCCTATGAGGGTTGCTATGAGTCGGATACCGAGTCGACGGCACCTAACAACAACTAGTATCCAGTGCTTTTGCCAGAACCTCCCAAGCCTTCTGTGTTTTGAAGATACTTTTCTCTCAGCTCCCACACTTCATTTTCCAATCTGCTGCTGCTTTGACCAAGTTCAGTGGCCTCTTCTCAGCCCTTGTTTTGTTATATCTTCTCCCTTCTCTAGTCCCTAGATGGTGGAGTGCTCAGGACTCAGTATGAGGATGCACCCTCCGTGTGCCTGCTCCTCTATACAAATGCATCAGCACTTTGGAGTCCAGGTGTCACCCCTACATTTGAACACTCAGGGAGACTTCCTAGAGAGCTGCAGGCTCTCACCTGTTGTTGTTGTTAGGTGCCGTCGAGTTGTGTCCCATGCATAGTGACCCTCATAGGGTTCTCAATGGCTGTTTTGAGATTGCCTCAGGAATGGATTGCCACATCCTTCTCCCATTTTTGTGGTGCTGGGAATCAAACCTGGGACCTCAGAGACTGCAGAATGGTGCTGTACCAACTGAGCTAAATCCCAGTCCAGGCTCTCATCTAGCAATTCAAAATTCTCACGTAGATAATCAAATGTTATCTCAAGCACAGCTTAGACCAAATTACTCGTTCCCCCACCAAAGCAAACTCCTCATCACTTTCTCCCATAGTTTTTCCCAACTCAGGATATATGGGACTTTGCCCACACCACCAGAGCCTTAAGCCCCACCCCATGTCACCATCCGTGGCCACGCCCTCACCTTCTTCACTGGAGTGCCAACACCCAGGAGCCCAAATGCACCTCCAATCACCTCCAATCTTCCCCTTCTATCTCCCTCACGGCCCAGTGGGTCCAAATCACTCTTTTCTTTCCTCAACCATCAGAGGGCTTCTTAAAGGGTCTCATGGCTCCCATCCTCATCTCCCTCCATCCAGTCTTCATGAAAGAGTTGGGACAATCTTTCCAAAATGCCAAATTGGATTGTGCCACTTCTCATTTGAAAAACCCTTGAACAAATCTGTATTATATTCAGAATAAAATATACCCATGTCCCACTGTTTATAAGGATCTGTTCTGTTTCCTCCATCTTTCAGACCTCATTTGGTACCATTTCCTTCCCGACTACCCTGTAGCCACACGAGCCTCCCCTCCCTCCTCCCAACAGCAGCAGCTAGAGGATGGACAGAAGCACTAAGACTGGAGGGCAGCCTGTTTCTGTTTTGAGCCTTCTTCAATTAGGTCCTTTCTGCCTGAATCTTCTCATGGCTGGTATCTTTTTGTCACTCAGACTTCAATTCCAATTTGCCTGCTCAAAGAAGCCTGGCTAATCATGACATCTAAAGCTATTCTAATTAATCACTCTATTACTTCTATCATAGCACTCACCAAAGTCTTCCTTCTGTTCATCATCTGTTTCTCCTAACTAGAGTGTAAGATCCTGGAAGGAGGGAACCTTGTGGGTCTTGTTCCTCGAATATCTTGAGAGCTGGGCATACAATGAGCACCCAATATATACTGAATGAGTAACTCAATCTTCCTTCTGTTTAAAATTTTCTTACAATGTAAGGGTTACAAGGCAAGAACACAATACACTTCTAGATCACTTTGTTGTTAGGTGCTGTCGAGTCAGGTCCAACTCATAGTGACCCTATGTACAACAGGATTAAACACTCCTGACACTATGCCATGCACATGATCTTTTTATGTTTGACCCATTGTTGCAGTCACTAGGTTTCTTCTCATTTTGAGTTGTGCCACATCAGCAAAAGGAGGTCCCAAGGGCTGTACTCCAGTCCCATCATTAATATTGACTCTACTGTGAAGAGGCAACTCTCTCCTAGTCGTTTCTTGAATGCCTTCCAGGCTGGGGAGCTCCTTTGCTCACATTATATTTGACAGTGCTTTTCTGCTATTCATAGGGTTTTCAATGGCTTTTTTTTTTTTTCTTTTGCAGTACTGGGGGTTGAATCCAAGGCCTTGTGTTTGCATGCTTTCCAAGTGCTGGACCACTGAGCTGCACCCTCAGCCCATTATTTTATTTATTTATTTTTTACTTTTTGAGACAGGGTCTCGCTAAGTTATGCAGACTGCCTCTGGTCTCAAACTTGTGATCCTCGTGCCTCTGCCTCTGGGCATTACAGGCGTGCGCCACCACGCCTGGCTAATGGCTAATTGTTTTAGGAGTGGAGTGCCGGGTCCTTCTCTCCAGTCCATGTTAGTCTGGAAGCTCAGCTGAAACCTGTCCACCATGGGTGGCCCTGCTGGTATCTGAGATACCAGTGGCATAGCTTTCAGCATCACATTAACGGACAAGCCTCCACAGCTCCTCAAGCTGACAGCCACGCAGAGGGTTAGATCATTAGACCAGCTTATACTATCATGTCAGTCCTCTGTCAGTGTGCTTCTTTCTTATAAAAGTTATATTTTCTGCAAAGTCTATTCAAGAATATTCACCATCTATGACAAAAGCACTGGAAGAGGACCAGTTAAAGGAATTCTTAATGCTGTTCTTAACTTCCCGTGTCAATGTCTCTAAGTAGCTCAGCAAGAAAAACTTACAAAAACAAAAACACATACATGGTATAAAAGAGCTGACAAATACAAACTGTAACATACCATACCACGTCAGCAAATTAAGAGCACCTCTTAACTGGAGTAGAGGTCAGATGCCAGCACTTTATCTTATTAGGACATCTTATACATGGAACTGTGATTTCTAAACAATACACTCACTTGAATACAAAAAAGAATGTAGTGAATACTGGAAGGGATGACAGAGCTGAAGCACTCCATGGGCCTACTACCTCGTGCTATGCCTGCTATGTTCGCAGGTAATGAAAGAAAGCACCTTTAATTTACAGAGGGTTCAAGGATGCTTCTTTAAATAGCCATTTGGGGGCTAAGTATTTCATTAAACCAAAACAACTGGTGTTATTAAATGGTACACAGAAAATCATACTCTTGGCTTGCTTGTGGGAGATAATGTATAATGTACGCTATTTTTCCACGTGTTGCTAATTCATAAACTGTGTTTTAAAGCAGTAGAAGCCTCTCTGAAACTGTGAGGGTGGAAACAGTGGTAGGAAGCTGCAGCCCTAACTATTTTGTATGCCCATTTGACTGTGCCTTAGGCCAACTAAAGCTGTGTATAAATACATATATATACCTCTTACTTACTGGCTCTGGAGAAGCGTTTCCATACTATGATACTTCCTTGTAACAATAATTCAAACTTTTTACTACGTCCTGGAGGCTAACCAGTCAGCTGTCCTGCCTTAGGCCTTTGGAACCTAATTACACGCTCATGAAATAAAATGTGACAACCAGCTGCTCTGTGCTCAAAGGCTTAAGAGACACAAGAACCAATGATACATTATGAACATGTTCACCACTGTCATAATATAAAACAAATCCTTTAATTTTTCAAGTGTTTTAAAAAACAATTTTACACTGAAGCCAGCCTTGAAGATAAGCACAAAAATTGTCAGTTTACTTTTTTTTTTAAACCACAACAATTCAAGCACCCACACTGTGCATAGCACTATTCTAGGTGCAATAAAAGGAAATCTTAACCTCAGTAACATGATTTCACTTTCTGGAACTGCATTATCTCCTTTCCCAGAGAGCAAAAATAAATAAAGTCACCACTGCTAATCTGCTAATCTGCACCAAACACTCTTCTGGCTCACAGGAGAGCTAATTTCTGACAACAAATTTCTGATGTGATGAACTCAGCTCCTGCTTCCCCCCAAGTAACAAAGCAGAATTCCTTTTCACTAAATCAGTAAAAAATAAACAATTTTTCATGGGAAGGCAGTTCATTTGTATTAAGTGTTTTGAAAAATTCCTCTTTCTCTCTAGCTTTTCTTTAAGTTTTCTTCCTCCAATGTTGCCTTTTCTTGCCCAGGCAAATCAGACCTCTTTTGATGCTGGTGTTCCTTTCTTTAAAAAAAGTAGTGCATCTTGAAGACAAACCATTCCCAAGAGTAGTGACAAAAATAATATTCGAACAACTTTAAAGGTGAGTCACCTACATCACCTCAATGAAGTAAAAAAATAAAAAGCAGTTGGCACTAAGACAGCTATTTCAAATATCTGTGTCTAAACAATTTTAAAAACTGTTTATTTATTTTGTAAGAATGCACCCCCTAGTCCAAAGTAACTATGTTTTAAAAAAAATTTTGGCCAAAAAATTTACAAAACCTTTTTCAGTTCAATCTAATAAAAGTGATAATCTAGAAAATACTCCACATTATTAAGTCTTTAAAAGTTCAGATCTGATGGATTCCTAAGGCACGGTGTTGCGGAAGACAAATGTGCTTCTGTTGGCGCTGGGGTATGTGCAAAGCACCCATGCCGGGCGCCTTCCTCCTCACTGGGGGAGTGTGAGGAAGGTTAGACATAGGCTCCCAGGGCAGCATGGAACTCTGTGAGACACTGGACCAGCTGCTGGAACTTGGGCCTCTCCTCCGGATCTAAGGCCCAGCAACAGGCCATCACAGCAAATCTGCAGAGTGACAAGAGAAAACTTGGCTAGTAACAACACAGCCCTCCTTATCTTTTGGTCAATTTGATGCCAATAATATTTCCTGTCCAAATATGAACACACAGAAGACAATACCAGGGGTGCCAAAAAAGTTATACACATTTTTAAAGGTGCTATCTATGGATTACCTTTTGAAGTACTTTTTGGATTGAATTATGGTAGCAATGTATAACAGGATGCTTACTCAAAAGATGGCATGAATCAAATGATCGCTAGCACCACCATGTGACAGTCAGGACAGTCAAAGAAAATGGTGGAAGCCATTTCCAGGAGCGCAAGGCCATTTGGAAGTGGTATCTGAGATTTGAGAATGCTGTGGAAGTTCGATGATGTTGGTGTGAGTGTGCAATAGAACCTCCAACATGCCTAACAACGGCGCACATTCGTGTTAAGTCTGAGATGCACAGCCCCGTGTGGGATGTGCACGAGGGAGGATCCAGGAGGCCTCGCACAGCAACGTGTGCTGCTTCTCCTGCTATGGCAACCACCTAGAGCACACACTGCAGAAGTCAAAGTGACTTAATTCATCTTTTGTTATCAGCATATATTATTAAAATTTAAATATGGTTTTTTCCTTTCTTAAAATGTGTATACATCTTCTGGGACCCTCTACATTAAAAACTGATGAACTCTGGATCTACAGCAAAGCTGCTGCCTTACCCTGGTGTAGAAACCTTCAGGGGACTCTGGAGACCACACTCATTATGCACCCACCGACCCTCACCCACCCTGCTCCCTCGACACAGAGGCCTGGCTACGCGATGAGGCAAGAAGCACCTGTGTCACTCACGAGCCCAGAACACCTTCCTTGTGTAACAAGTGACCCCTGGCAAGGCAAGAGGGCAATGACAAAGGTTTTTGTTCAACTTTAAGTCTGTCTCAACAGAAGCCAGGTAACTGACACAGTCCTCAGTTTTTCCACTCTTCCTCCAGACGCTCAGATTCTGCACTACAAATACAAGATGGTAAGTGTGAGAAAGTGCGATGAATCTGACTGTGGGGTTCTCGAAAAGAGCCTGTGCACATCTGAAGTCACTGTCCCCTAAAGGGAAGGTTCTGTATGAGCACAGCAATCTGCTGTTTCTTTTCTAACTCTATGCAACTCATGTCTTCGAGGTCAGAAGAACTTACAGTTCATCAGGACAGTTGATTGGCTGGGCTATTCGGTAACCATCCTTCAGGTATGCGGCCATCTCAAAGGGGTCAATGTCCACGTAGGGCGTCTGGCCCAGTGTCATGAGCTCCCACAGCGTCACTCCAAAGGCCCACTAGGAAAGGAGCAGCAGAGCAGTGAGGCAACATTCGGCACAGCTGCCCAGTGCCAGACCAAAAGCAGCAAAACCATCTCTTAAGGAAAGCAAAAGTGGATTTAGTGCCAAGTTAGAGAGAGCATTTTTTAAAATGTGCCAGACGTGGTGTCTCAAGCCTGTAATCCCAGAAACCCAGGAGGTGGAGGCAGGAGGATCGCAGGTTTGAGGCCAGAGGCAGCCTGTGTCACTTAGCAAGATGCCATCTCAAGGTAAAAATTTTAAAAGGGGATAGGGGTGTGGCTCAGTGATAGAGCACTCACAAAGTATGTGTGAAGCCCTGGGTTCAACTCCCTAGCACTGGGGGAACAAAAAAAGGTATAATATTTTCTTCAGTATTGCAGGGTTGAGCCCAGGGCCATGTACATGCTAGGCACGTAAGTGCTCTACCACTGAGCTGCCCCCTCCATCCCTTTTTTATTTTTCATTTTGAGACAGGGTTTCACTAGATAACACAAGCTATCTCTGGCCCCAAACTCAATCCTTCTGCCCCAGCCTCTCAAGTCACATGTGCCACAGTGCCCAGCTTGATCGCATCCTTTAATGTGAGTATTTATTAGAGCTGTTGGAAGAAATTAGATCTATTGGAAGAAGTTTTTATTGTCCATTATAAATTAAACCACCCCAGACCATGAATTATGTCTTAAGATTTTCCTAGTGTGAAAATTCGTAACTTTAACTTCAGCCTACATGGAAAGAACATCCTGAATAAGAGACATATGCAAATTATGTAAAATGTAAGAAACCGTGGGTATATAGATGCACACACACATTAAAAACCCAAGACTTCTGATATTCATGTACACATTAAATACACATACAATATACAAGATATATCATATACTTAGCAGTCCTTGGAATTAAACATGCAGGCAAGCCTCTTGCTCTACCAATGAACAAACCCCCATCTCTATATTTAAAAATATGACAAACAGGTAAAATATCATGGAGAAACACCTTCCAATCTTGCTTGACTAAAAGATCAGATTTATTTAAAATCAGCATGTGAACTATCAGGAGTAGGAATTGTAAGCAATGGCAATAGCGTCCATTTGTGGACTCGTTAAGACTTCCCACTGCGGCCCAGCCCAGCCCTGGCTGCAGTGTGGCTCCTGGACAGTGTACTGAGGATGCGTCCAACAGAGCTGTGGAAGGGCAGAAAAGAGCTCAGTTCAGGGACTGCTAATGATCTGCTGCACAGGGGAACCCTCAAGTCCCAATAACTGAAGCTGGGTGAGGGGGATACATGTGTACCACTGTGTAAGCTCATGAGTTCCTACAAGTTCAAGGGATTTTGCAACCTTCATCACACTTTTTACCACAAATGCAGAAAATCATACATTGGCAACTCAGTTTTATTAAGCTCAAGGTGAGGACACTGAAGCTCAGATTAGTGGCTTACCTGAGGATATATTAAAGAATGAAACAAAACACACAGGAAAAAAAAGACAAATACTAGTCAAATACAAGCCTATTTATGAAATTCTACCACAGTACACTAGATTTTAGATTACGGTTTTCAGTAATAACAGAATCTAGAAATACTCTGTAAAATATACAGACTTTTTTCGAACAAAGTCTTATACCTCAAAGTATTCCTAATCTAAAAGTCCAAAATCCAGAATGGTCCAAAATCCAACACTTTGTGAGGACTGACAGCACAAGTGGGAAACTCCACACCATGAAACTGTTTTGCGTACAAAATTCTTAAAAAATATCATATAAAATTACCTTCAGGTTATATACATATAGTATATATGAAATAATATAATGAATTTTCTGTTTAGACTTGAGTACCATTCCCAAAATATCTCATTTTATATACATGCAAATGTTCCAAAATCTGTAAAAATCCCAAACCCTTCAAGTCCCAAGCATTTCACGTAATGGCTACTCAACCTGTTTTGAGTGAAGAATAGCCACATTTCTTACCAGAAAACTATGGAATGACATTTTAAAAAATATTTTTTGAAACTGCCAGTGAAGAATTTCTGAATCAAGCCAAAGCATACTTCAACAAGGAAGACAGAGAGAAGATGGTAGATTACAGAAACCCCGCATTTTACTGCGTCTCCACAAATCTGAAACACAACATCAGGTGCATGGCTGTAGGGACAAGTGGATAAGGAGAGGAGAGTGATATGCAAAGGTATAAGAGGGCAACAGGAAACAAAGTATTGAAAAAAACCAAAAAACAAAAAACAGACCCTAACAGAGAACGCTAAGCTCAGTAGGGAAGAGGGAGAATCTCCCCTCTAGCTGGTAAGCAAAAGAGAAAAGGAAAGAGTCAGGAAAACACTGTGCTTTTTATTTGACTTCCTGAGTTTATCGTTTCCAAAATTTCCATTTGGTTTTCCCCTCTATCCCCCAGAATCTCAATTTCCTTGCTGAGTTTGTCATCCATATTGGTGACTTTCTTATCCAGGTTTTGAACTGAATTCCTTATTTCATTTACCTATTTGTTGGAAATTCAATTTGAGGTCACTAATCATTTTTAAAACTAGACTTTTGAATTCTTTATCTGGCACTTCAACCATTATAGTATTTTTAGATTGAGTTGGTGAAGAGTTATGAGCTTTTGGAGAGTCATAATGACTTCTTCATATTTCTTGTGTTATTATGTTGCAAATTGTGCATGTGTTAGGATACTCTTTCACTTTTTTCTTTTCTTTTTTTTTCTTTTTGGTTTGTTTTCATTTTAATTTCATAGGAGTCTTCTTAGTTGGCAGCATTCTTTTGGAGTCAGGATCCCTACTACCACACACAGGAAAGAAATCAGACGGTAGTAACAAAAACAATTCAAAAACAAATTAGATATTTAATGTACAAGAATAAAGAAACATCAACTACACCCCCACAATGTTAGAAAAGAACTAGGATATTTACAGGATAAAGTAGTTTAAAAATTAAGACTAAAGGTGTTAATAATTATGTAATAAGAAAAAGGGATAGGGAAAGGAATAAGGAAAAGGCAAATCAGGAAAGCAAGGAAAAGTATATGGGAAGAACATGTAAGAAATAATGAGGTAGAACAATAAAATTAGCATAAAGAGTAAACAAGCATGACCACATTTTTCAAGAACTCTGAGACATGATCAAGAGACTAAACCTAAAAATCCATGGGATAAAAGGAGTTCAGACACAAACTAAAGGTACAGAAAAACTATTCAACAAAATTATAGCAGAAAATTCCCCAAATCTAGGGATAGATATGGATATCCAAGTACAGGAGACATTTAGAAATCCAAATAGACATGACCTGAAAAGAACCTCTTCATGTCACATTACAGTTCAAAAGCTAAAACTACCGAACAAAGAAAGAATATTGAAAGCTGCAAGAGACAAATGCCAACTAATTTACAAAGGGAAGCTCATTAGAATTACTTCAAACCTCTCAGCAAAAATCCTAAAAGCCAGGAAAGCATGGAATGATATATTTCAAGCCCTGAGGGTAAATAGCTGCCAACCAAGATTATTGTATCCAGCAAAGTTATTCTTTAAAATGGATGGAGAACTAAAGACCTTCCAAGGTAAGCACAAACTGAAGCAATTCATAACCACTTAGCCAGCACTGCAGAGATATTTAAAGGAATTCTACACACCGGTGAGAAAGAAAGTCACAAACACAAGAGCTCAGGAAAGAAAAGATTTCATGGGAGAAATAAATGAACAAATAAGAGTCAGGAAGGAACCAAACAATTCGAGTTCAGTAAATCAGTGGATTTCTATGATGAATAAGGGAGAAAGAAAAGAACAAACAGTACTTAAAGTAACCAGGAAACAACAACAACAACAAGATTACAGGAATCAGTAAGTACCTTTCAACAATAACCCTAAATGTAAACGGTCTTAATTTCCAGTTAAAGGACACAAACTGGCTGATTGGATTTAAAAAGACAAGATCTAACTGTTTGTTGTCTCCAAGAAACATACCTCACTGGCAAAGATGCACACAAACTGGGTGAAAGAATGAAAATTATATTCCAAGCAAATGGAAGGTAAAAGCAAGCAGGGGTAGCTATATTCATATTTGACAATATAAAGTTGAAACTGAAATTAGAAGAGATAAAGAAGATCAATGTTTGCTTTGTTATTAGGTGCTGTCAAGTTGGGTGCAACTCATAGCTACCCTATATACAACAGATGAAACACTCCTCAACACCATGCCATGCATGGCACTACTATCAGTGCTTCTCTGCTATTCATACAGTTTTCAATGGCTGTTTGTTTTTCAGGCAGTGGGCTGCCAGGTCTTCTCCCAAGCCTACAGCACCTGGTGTTCCCAGGCGGTCTCCCATCCAAGTATTAACCAGGCCCGACCCTGCTTAGCTTCTGAGAATGTGATGAGGTCCGATGGCAAGGTGATAGAGCTTCAGGCAAAGAAAATCCATCAGTACATACTAGTAAAAGGAACAATCCTCCAAGAAGACATAATGATCATAAATATATATGCACTCAATGTGGATGCAGCCAATTCCAAAAAACAAACACTACTAGACAAAAAGAGACAGGTCCAGATACAATGATGGTGAGTCACTTCAATACCCTACTCTCATCAACAGATAGTCATCCACACAAAAAAATCAACAAAAAAACTTCTAAGTAAAACTCAACCACCTATCAAATGGACTTAACAGGTCTCTATAGAATATTCTATCCAACAGTTGTGAAACACACATTTTTCTGAGCAGTCCATGGAACTTTCTCCAAAATGGACATTTTAGGCCTTAAAGCAAGCTTTAACCAAAAAAGGGGAATAAATTAGAGAGCATACTTAACACATGGAGTTTGAACAATATAATTCTGAAAGATGAATTGGTCACTAAAATCAAGGAGGAATGTTTAAAAAATTCCTAGATTCAAGGGAAAATGAAAATACAACTTTCCAGAACCTTTGGGACACAGTAAAGGCTAAGAGGAAAGTTTACAAATATGAGTGTCTACATTAAAAATCAGAGAGATGGAAAATAATCTAATAATGTACTTCCAGGTCTTAGAAAAAGAAGACAAACCCAAAATTAGTAGACAGAAAGAAATAATAAAGATCATGGCAGAAATTAATGAAATAGAGACTAAAAGAAACAATACAAAGAATCAATGAAACAAAGAGTTGGTTCTTTGAAAAGATACACTGGATTGGCAAATCCTTGGCCAAACTAATCAAAGGAAAGAGAAGATTCAAATTAATAAAATTAGAGATGGAAAGGGGAATATTACAAAATACCAATGAAAATACCAATGAAAATTAGAGGATTAGGGAATATCCTGAAATTTTGTATTCCAATAAATTTGAAAATTTAGAAGAAATGGCTACATTTCTAGACATTTATGACCTACTGAAATTGAATCAAGAGGTTATAAACAACCTAAACAACCTAACGTAAACCTAAAATGAGCAATGAGGTTGAAGCAGTAACAAAAGAGTCTCTCAACAAAGAAAAGCCCAGGACTGGATGGATTCACTGTATCAGACCTTTGAAAAAGAACTAGCACCAATGCTCCTCAAACTATTCCATAAAATAGAAAGAGAAGGAATGCTACAAAACTCACTCTATGAAGCCAGCATTACTCTGATACCCAAATCAGATAAGGGGATGGGGACACACACACACACACAGACACACACACACACACACACACACACACACACACACACACACACAAATAGACCAAAATTCTTGATGAACATAGACAGACACAAAAGTCCTCAATAAAGTACTTGTAAACCAAACTCAACAGCAAGTTGGAAAGATCATACACCATGGTCAAGTTGATTTCATTCAAAGGATGTAAGGATGGTTCAATAAATGCAAATCAATGAATGCAATACAGTACATAAACAGAATCAAAGACAAAAATCACATGATTGCTTCAATGAACACAGAAAAGGTCTTGACAAAATTCAACATCCCTTCATGATAAAAGATCTGAAGAAAGTAGGAACAGAAGGATCAACCGTCATCATAAAAAATGCCACACATGGCAAGCCTATGGCCAGCATTATACTAAATGGAGAAGAACTGAAAGCATTTCCTCTAAAATCAGGAATGAGTCAAAGGTGTCCACTCTCTCTACACTTATTCATTATAGTGCTTGAATACTTACCCAAAGCAATAAAAGAAAGAAATAGAAGAGATACAAATTGAAAAGGAAAAAGTCAAATTATCCTTATTTACAGATGATATGATCTTATATGTAAAAGACCATAAAGACTGCACCAGAGAATTCTTAGCTCTAATAATACTTTCCTCAAAGTAGCAGGATTCAAAATCAACATACAAAAATCAGTAGCTTTTCTATATACCAATAACAAATATGTTGAAAAAGAAATCAGGAAAATAATCCCATTCAAAATGGCCTCAAAAAGAAAAATATACGTAGGAATAAACCTAACCAAGGAGGTGAAAGAGCTCTACAATGAAAATTACAAAACACAGAAGAGAGAAACTGAAGAAGATGGAAAAATTTCCCATGTTCATTGATCAGCAGATTTAATATTGTCAAAGTGGCTATATTACCAATAGCAATCTACAGACTCAATGCAATCCCCACATAAATTCCAATGATATCCTTCACAGAACTAGAAAAAAAAAATCCTAAAATACATACAGAAGCACAAAAGATGCCAAGTAGCCAAAACAATCCTGAGCCAAAGGAGCAATGCAGGAGGTATCACAATACCTCATTTCAAATTGTATCACAGAGCTATAGTAACAAGAACAGCATGGTGCTGGCACAAAGACAAGTATATAAACTCCAGTGGAATAGAATACAGGACCCACATATAAATTCCATGCAGCTCCAGTCATCTGATTCTCAGCAAAGGTGCCAAAAACATACATTGGAGAAAAGATATCCTCTTCAAGAAAAGATGCTGGGAAACCCAAGGTATCTACATGTAGAAGAATGAAATTAGACTCCTGTCTCTAGTCCTCTACAAAACTTAATTCAAAATGGATCAAAGACCTTCATGTCACACCTGAAACTGTGAGACTATGAGAGGAAATTATAGGGAAAACACTTCAAGATACAGCCATAGATGATGACTTTCTGAATACAACAACTGTAGCTTCAAGAAATAATAGTAAGAATCGACAAACAGGATTGCATCAAATTAAAAAGCTTCTGCACAGCAAAAGACATAATTACTAGAGTGAAGAGGCAACCCATGGAATGGGAGAAAATCTTTGCCAGCTAGTTATCTGCCAAAAGATTAATACTGGGAATATATGAAGAACTCGAGAAATTAAACACCAAAAACAAATCAATAAATGCGCACATGAATCAGACAGTTCTCAAAAGAAGTACAAATGGCCAATAAATATATGAATAAAACATCCTCTGCCTTCAGGGAAATGATTCTATCACACCCCAGTCAGAAAGGCTAGCATCAAAAAAACAAAGGACAACAAATGCTACCAAGGATGTGGAGAGAAAGGAATTCTAGCACACTGCTGGTGATGATGTAAGTTATTCTAGCCACTATGAAAATCAGTATGGAGGCTCCTCAGAAACCTACAAATAGAACTACCATGTGATCCAGGTATACCACTCCTGGGTATACACCTGAAAGAATCGAGTCAGCATACAATAAAGATACCTGCACACCCATGTTTATTATGGCTCTGTCCACAGTAGCCACGTCATGGAATCAGCCTAGGTGCCCATCAACAGATGAATGGACAAAGAAAATGTGGTATTTATACCCAACAGAGTATTATTCAGCCATAAAGAATGAAATTATGTCATTTACAGGAAAATGAATGGAACTGGAGATCATCATGTGACATGAAATAAGCCAGACTCAGAAAGACAAATATCCCATGTACTGTCTTATGTGAAAACTATATTTAAAAAGAAAAAGAAAAAAAAGAAAAAGACATGAAGGTGGAAGAGGGACTATTTGATTTGGGATGAGGAAGGCGACCAGTGGGAGTGGGGAGGGAGACAAGAGAAGGTAGTAAGGGGTGAATATGATCAAAGTACTTTACACCATATAAGTGAAAATGTCATTAACGAAACCCATTATTTCATCCAATTAATATATGCTAATAAAAAATGAGCCTGCAGCCATAGCACTGTGGCATCCAATCCCATCAGATCTCAGAAGCTAAGTAGGGTCAGGCCTGGTTAGTATTTGGATGGGAGACTGCCTGGGAACACAGGTACTATAGGGTTGGGAGAGGGAACTGGCAACCCACTCCCCCAAAAAATCAGCCATTGAGAACCCTATGAATAGCAGAGAAGCACTGACAATAGTGTTTGGCCTGTTGTACATAGGGTCACTATGAGTCAGGCACCAACTCAATGGCACCTAACAACAATAAAAAATGAAGACAAAATACAGTTATTAGAACAAAAGCTGAGAGAATGTCAGCAGCAGACAGATCTGCACTACAAGACATATGAAACCATTCCTCATGGAAAGAAAAAAATACCAGATGGAAATTTGAATGTATGCAAAGAATGAAGAGTGAGGAAAACATATAGGTAACAATAAAAATATTTTTCTCAATTTAAAATTTCCTCAACAGGCTATTTAAAGCAGAAACAGCTCCGTGTATTATGGGATTTATAATATAGAGAGAAGCACATAAAGAGGGTGGAAGGGGATGAGTGGAAATACTGTATTGTAAGATACTTACATTAAACACGAAGTGGCATAATATTTTTTAAAGATAGAAGGTGTGTATTTGTTACGGTCTGAATATGAAACGTACCTCACAGACCCATGCATCACTTGGTCCCCAGCTGGAGGTGCTACTGTGGGACATAGTAGGAAGCAGGAAGTGGGGCCTGGCTGGAGGAAGCTGTCCCTGGAGGCCCACTTTTGAGGGGTGCTTTGTCCCTGGCCCCTTCTTGTTTCTCTCTCTCTGCTTCCGGGCTTCCATGAGATGAGCAGCTCCACCCCACCACCCACTCTGCCATGACCTTGTGCCTTGCCTCAGGCCACAGCAATGGAGCAGCAACCGTGGCTAAACCCTCTGAAACTGAGGGACAAAGAGGTGCTTCCCCCTCTACACTGTTTCTCTCAGGCATTTGTGACAGCAACAGAAGGCTAACACAACACTGTGAACCCTACAACAGGTTTCCTAACTTCAGCATGAAGTGATCATGGATCTGTGGCAGGGAGTCTGTGCTGTGCATTATAAAATATTCAGCAGTGGCATTGGTCTCTACCCACTGGATGCCAGTAGCACATCCTCCCAATTGTGACAACCAAAAGTGCCTCTGAACATCGCTAAATGTCCCGTGGTTGCTGGGCAAGATGATCGAAATTGCTCCCAGTTGAGAACCACTGAGCAAGACAGAAAAACAATTAATAGTAATAGGAATGATAGAGGGATCATTTCAGATCCTGTAGACATAAAAAATACTATGAACAACTAAACTTTATACGAGTAAATTCAGTAATTTAGATGAAATGCACAAATTTATGAAAATACAAATTATATCAGACACAAGAACAGAAAATATATCGTTCTAAATCTACTAAGAAAATTCACAATTAAAAACTTTTCATAAAGAAAAGTCCACATTCCCATTTCACTGATAAATTCTATCAAATCTGAAAGAAACACAAATCTATATTAGTATCATAAAGCTGCCATAATAAAATGTCACAAGCTAGTGGCTTAAACCACAGAAATTCATTGTCTTACTATTCTGGGGGCTGAAAGTCCAAAATCAAGATGTTGGCAGGAACTCGCCCTCTAAACCATGTAGGAGACACTCCATCCTTGCCTATGTCTAACTTCTGGTATTCCTTATGGTCACATTAAAGGGACCACCACGTTTTCTGGGGTGCAGGGGGTGGGGGAGGGGGATACATTTCAACCAACTATATAATCCTACACACACTCTTCCAGAAAACAGAGGAACACTTCCTGATCACTTTGAGAGCAGCATCACCCTAACTATCCAAACCAAAGTAGTCCAGCCTTTTAGGACTTAATGTATTTCTCATTAATAGATTAGTAAGCAGAGCAATGCCCAGCTTTGAGGTCTGTGCTTTGGGAGAAGGATCAGGTAATGGACAGGCGGAGATTGATGTATGGTTTAAAACTCCCATAGTGATGTGGAATTTCCCTTAAACCTATTGGGATATTCTTTTCTGCTTAATGATGTAAAAATTGTTTCAAAGTAAGAAAAGTAAAAGGGCAGTGCCAGCTCACATCCAGGTATTTTGCTATCTTAAAACTTTGCTACAGATGAAATCTTAATACTGATAGTGATTAGCAAACGTAATGATTAACTTTTTCCCATAGAAAACGAAATTCGCTACAAAGATGGAAGAGAGGGTTTTCCCATCCCTTCTTTGTGAACAAAGTGGGGTAGTTATTCACTGAATGTGGCAGAACTGTGGGAAAGAAATAATTCAAACTAGACTCTCAAGGAAGATACACTGGGAAATGAGAACAAAGAGACAGTGCCACTTTGTGCACAGGGCGTAACTCCATCCACTGACAATACTGTAACATCTTCTAACTAAGGGACTCTGACAACATGTAGATAATATTTGAGATCTGGAGTTATACACAGGTACTGAGGGTTAGCTCAGTTGGTAGAGTGCTGTTTTGTGCTCTCTGAGGCCCTGAGTCTGATCCCTAGCACTGCAAAAATGGGGGAAGGACCAGGCAGCCCACTCCTGAAACAATCAGCCATTGGAAATCCTATGACTAGTAGACAAGCACTGACATAATGCTGGGCATGGCACAATGCTGGAGTGTGTTTCATTCTGTTGTACATAGGGTCGCTATGAGTCGTACCCGACTTGATAGCACCTAACAACCACCACCATAATAGTGTTTAAGCTATTAAAAATTCCTTCTTTCCAGCTGAGGGTATGGTTTGGTGATATAAGGCTTGCTTAGTACACACAGGCTCTAGGTTCAATCTGCAACACTGAAAAAAAAAATTACTTCTTTTACCTTATTTTGACCACATTACTATTGCTAAAGGTTCTCATATATGGTGCAACACTAAAAAAACACCATAAAAAGAACCACCGAGACAACGGGGTACACTGCTGTTGATTAATTACATGTTAGCTAACTAACCTTTAAGAAAAGAAAAATGAAGACCAAATGGTACAAGGATGATTTATGGAAATTTTACTCTCTAGAGTCTTCTGATAACTGTAAAATTTAGACAGATTTATTCTATAATTTCCTTCTGTTTGACGCAGTTGGAAAGGGGGCAATGAGAAGGTCAAGCTGTTTGTTCCAGCGTTTCATGGAGGACTGAGCTACGTCCATTTAAAGAACACTTATGGAACAATAATGTCCTTCTACTCTCTTATTCTTTTCCTCTCAACTTGTTAATCTATAGCTTTTTAAGATGTAGGATAGGAGCAATTTTTCCCACCAACAACATACTCTGATATGGCTTATCAGAAAGCATATAAGTACCTTTCATTTTCTTATTAATCTAGTACTCAAGTAGAAGCTCCTGAATCACAAGATTTCCATCCTATGACTTTAGGAATCTACAATACCAAGCTGACGTCAGTACAGCCATCCCCGCTTATCTGTAGTTACACTTTCTGCAGCTTCAGTAACTCTCAGTTAACTGTGGTCTCACAAGGTTAAATGGAACAGTGGTGTGATGAAATATGCCCTCCCACTCTGTCCTGCCTGGGTGGGACTCTGGCAGACTGCCACCATCCAGAGCTAGGGTGATGCTGCCAGTGGACCGGAAGAGCAAAGTATTGAGGCAAAGAGTTATTCCTGAGTGTTAAGGTTCACAAATTTTGCCTGTCAGATTTTGGACCCACTGCCCATTTTTTCTTTCTTATTTCTGCCTTTGGGGATGGACATGTCTATCCTAAACATGTCCCATCACTGTATTTTGGACACACATAACTTGTTGAGTTTCCTGGGTTAAGAGCTGAAAAGAATCACCTCAGAATCAGTTGTATCTTCAGGCTCACTCACATCTGATTTAGATGGTATTCAAATTAGAATTTGGATTTTGAGCTGGTGGTGGAATATGTTCAGATTTAAGGTTCTTGGAAGGTGGGTGTAGTGGTGCATGCCTATAATCCCAGAGATCCGTGAGAGGGAGGCAGGAGGATCACGAGTTCAAGGCCAGAGGCAGCCTGTGTAACTTAGCAAGAGCCTGACTCAAAATAAAAAATAAAAAATGGGCTGGGGTGCAGCCCAGTGATAAAAGTGCTTGCAAAAGCACATGCGTGGACCTGGGTCCAACTCTCGAGAAGTGACAAGAAAAAAGAAAAAAAGGAAAAAAAAAAAAAAAAACAGGCTGCTGGGAGAGAATGAACACATTATGCATCTGAGAAGGGTGTGAATTCTGGTGAACCAGCGGTGGAATGTGCTGGATGCACGTCTGTGCCCCCCAGGCATGTTGAAATCCTCATCACCAAAGTGATGGCATGGAAGGCAATCAGGTCATGAGGGTGAAGACTAATGAATGAGATCAGTGTGTCCTTGTAAAACATACCTCAGAGAGCTTCCTTACTCCTGTCTCATGTGAGGATGCAGGGAGAAAATGGACGCTTCTGAACCTGGAAGACCCACACCTGGCACTTAATCAGCTGACACCTCACCTTGGACTTCCCAGAGTCTAGGACTGTGAGAAATACATGTTTGTTCCCTGTGCTAACCAGTCTACGGTAGTTTGTTACGGTAGTCTGAATGTACTAAGACATTACCTCAACTTCAAAAGTCTTACCTCTAAGTGTGCTTAATCTTTAAGCTCTTTCAGCTTCATACGCAACAGAAGAGATACCTTCTGCTGTGAGCCTGTCCTCAGAGCAGCTATTAGCAGAGGAGGCAATGCGGGTGCCTGCCAGGCCATCTACAGCACTTTCCCAACTGTAAAGACGCTTGGGCGTGGCTGCATCAGAACACTAGAGCTAGTTGAAGGCCAATTCAACAGTATAAGGCTTTAACGGAACCAAAAGGAGAGATGGTCACAAGTTCTCATGAGTATAATATCCTGAAAAGAGGCAATTATAGAAAATACATCCAGGGCAACTATTTGGTCACAAACAATAACTGCTCACATCTGAAAATATATTAACTATTCCTAAAGTAAATCCACCTGCAGCTCTATCACTGTGGAGTCTGATCCCGTCAAATCTCAGAAGCTAAGCAGGGTCAGGCCTGGTTAGTACTTGGATGGGAGACCACCTGGGAACACCAGGTACTGTAGGCTTGGGAGAAGGACCCAGCAACCCACTCCCCAAAATCAATCTACCATTGAAAACTCTGTGAACAGCAGAGAAGCACTGATAATACTGTTTCACCTGTTTCATTGTTTCACCGACTTAACGGCACCTAACAACACAACAAAGTAAATCCATATATTCTTCATTTCAAGGAACTATCAAGACAATTAAATAATATTTAATAAAATTAAACAATATTTTCTTCACACTTAATATTAAATCTTAAATCTTTGTTTCTTAACGTAAGTTCTTAAATGATCCTTTGAACTCTGAGACATTTCGCCCCAGGATGTGGAGGCTGAACTCAGGACCTCAAGCACACTCTGCAAGCACTCTACCACTGAGCTGCACCCCTTTCTTACTGTTGATCTTGAGAGAGAGTCTTGCTAAATCGCATAGGCTGCCTCTGGCCTCGAACTTGAAATTCTTGTTCCTTAGCCTCCTGAGTAACTCGGTTTACAGGTGTGAGCCATCACACCAGACCTAGATTCTTCTTAACAACTTTAACATTAATTCCTCTTACTGTGAACTTAATACTGAAATAATAGGCCCAAGATTGTTGATGTGTAAAATTTTCAATCATGAAGGAAATAACTAACTACTGGAAATCTAAGCATTACTCTAAAATTAATAATGAACAATTTAAAAGAGAGTGTCTGTGCTTTTGAAAATAATAAGCATTCTCTGGTAGCTCGAGCTTTCTTTTTGGTACCACAGTAGCTCAGCAGCTGAGCTTCATGGCAGTCTTACAAGTGAGCAGGTCTACCGATCAAATCTGCTCAGCGCACAGCACTAGACAAACAAGAATAATCTGAAACCGTGTGCTACAGGTGCAAGCTCTGGATAACTACCAACTGTCCTCCTTCTAGGTAATCATTTGCGCTGAAGTTTAGCTCAGTTGGTGGAACGCTGCACTGAGGCCTTGGTTTGATCTGCAGCACAGCAAAAATGGGAGAAGGACGTGGTGGTCCACTCCCAAAACAATCTGAAAACAATCAGCCAGTGAAAACTCTATGAGAGTCGCTATGTTGTTAGATGCCGTTGAGTAGGTATCCGACTCATAGCAACCCTCATAGGGTTTTCAATAGCTGACTGTTTCGGTATTGCCTTGGGAGTGGATTGCCAGGTCCTTCTCCCATTTTTGTGGTGCTGGGAATTGAATTTGGGACCTCAGAGACTGCAGCACAGCGCTCTACCAACTGAGCTAAATCCCAGCCCCAGAGAGTCCCTATGAGTCAGACCTAACTGGAAGGCACCTAACAACAACAAGGTAATCATTAATGTCCACAGAAGAAATAATGTAAGGCACAAGAGACACACTTGGATTAAAAACTATTCAAATACCCTAAAAAGGATCTCCTTGCTGCTACAAACCATGCTGATAAGATTAGCATGGAAGTCATTTCCTTGACTTGTTTTTCCCAAGAAAATAATTTTCAAACACAATGTAACACCACAAAGACAAGAAAACCAACAAGAAATTCCTAACTGTGCTTTCTTGATTGCATTTAGTCTCTTAATAGAAGGTGGTAACTTAACAGCAGAATTACATTAGTTGCTATAATTAGCTAAATAATTCAAAGAAGATATAAATCACAAAATCTATTTTCAATAAAAGAAAAGAAAGTCACATTAAAAATCTATGGTTGTACCTACATTTCATAAAAACCAGAATAAAAACAATATCCAGACATTAAGAATGACTACGATGAGGTCAGATCTTGGAATAACATTAGAAAGACATTTATAACTAGTCAAATCTAGTTGCACATATTTCCTAAGCTCGACAGTTAAAAGCTCACATTATGAGAATCTTGACATACTGAAATATTGGACCTTTCCAGTAAAAATCATGGAACCCAGCCCAGAGATACAATTTTTAAGACAGAAAATATTAATGTATTTCTAAACAAATCATTAAGATTTTTTAACTACAAAGAAATGCAAACATGGTAAGGGGCTCTGAAGGAGAGAATGCTCTCTCTCAGACATCAACACCGTAAGTCAGGTGCTATACTTACAAGTAAAAGTACATATTTTACACATGCACAGACTCCAGTGAGAGTGGGGGTCACATTACTTACTTTGCATATGACCACAAAAGATGTTCAACCCAAAAAATAGGTCACTTTGCCAGGAGGGCTTGGTGGCACATGCCTATAATCCCAGCGGCTCAGGAGGCGGAGGCAGAAGGATGGCAAGTTCGAGATCAGAGGCAGTCTGCCTAATTTAGCAAGACCCTGTCTCAAAAAAGTAAAAAAGGGTTGGGGGTGCAGTTCACAATGGCACAGCACTTGCAAAGCATGCAAGTGCTTGGTCTTGTGTTCAACCCCCAGTACCACCAAAAAAAAAAAAAAAAAAAAAAAAAAAAATTGGATACCAACTATAGCTTTTTAAACTCCTAACTCCACCTATAAAGGAAAAGCGGGAACAAAGCATAATGATTATGTTCATTGAAATGTTAACATTTTCACCATACTTTAAGATTTAAAAAAAAATATTCAATGTTCCCCAAACTGCAAGGCAGAATTTTTACCCTAACAGACAAATCACGTTATAGGATTCAGAAAGTTGCAACTAGTCCTTTCAAAATCCCAATTCTCCAAAGCAAGAGACATGGGTGTGTCCATGAAATAAATTTGTAAGACGCTAAAGAAGAAAAATCTGAACATTTTAGGAGTTAACCACATTAAATACAATTGAAGGGGCGTTCTTACCATCACATGTTAAGTACAGCTCAAAAGAACTTTGAAAACAAAAAAACCTCAAAACATTTAAGTTGATATGCTGGTGCATGTCTGCAGAGGCAGGATTGTGACTTAAGGCTAGCCTGGGCTACATGTTGAGAGTCTATCTAAAAAAAATAAAGTAAGATAAAATAAAATACAATAAAATAATACAAACAAAATAAAGAAGTTGGATTACATAGACACTTCATGTAAGTTCCACCTAGAAATGCTGACAGCAATTCTGAATTCAAAGAATTCTGTTAACATGTTCGCCATTAAATTCATGGCAATTAAAAAAAATAAAGCTGTTAAAGCACCAACAAAAGTATTACTGATATAACTACATGATGAAAAGGAAATTCCTACATAAAATGTCTGAACTCTTGCAAATTTTATAAAATCTCATAATCATAAAAATAACTAATTCCAAATAAGATTCTCAAATTTTCTGCCTAACTAAACTGTGACCATTACTAGTCCATGTAAAGCAACATATCCAGCTGAAGAGATGTCATTCCTCCTGCTTAGACACGTACTATATTAATCATAGTTCCTTTGCTGAAAGTTATATGCCTTCTAATTTAGGATTCACTATGGAATTCCAGGAAAATGTGATCATAAATGTTATTTAGGTGGGCACTGTGCCACATGCTTGTGGAGGCTAAGGCAGGAGAAGCGTGAGTTTGAGGTCAGAAGCAGCCTGCACAACTCAGTGAGACTGAGGGTGCAGTTCAGTGGTAGGGTACTTGCCTAGCATGCACAAGGCCCTGGATTCAACCCTCCAGTACAAGGAAAAAAATTCTTTACTGCTTAATTATACAATGGAATACCTACACAGATATAATCAATTAAGCAATGCATATTTGGGGTCCCTCCACTATGCAAACAAACAGCACTACTAGTCACCTTGAATACTCTCCTGAAATATTAGCTATCAATACTCCCTTTTCCAAGATAATAAAAACAAAAACCACTCAGTCTCTTGAATTACATCTTAAAATTACATGAAATAATACCAGACAGCCGTCTGAAAAACGTTTTTCCTGCGCATCAAGTAGTTTGGGGTTCACCATAACTGCCATCTCATTTCAGCTAAAGCCAACTATATTACCTTTCAGTAAAAAAAATCCAACATTTTAAAATCAACTACTGGAAAAAATGGGCTGGGATTTAGCTCAGTTGGTGGAGCACTGCACCGCAGTCTCTGAGGTCCCGAGTTCAATTCCCAGCACCACAAAAATGGGAGAAGGGCCTGACAATCCACTCCCAAGGCAATCCCGAAACAGCCATTGAAAACCCTATGAGGGTCGCTATGAGTCGGATACCGACTCGACGGCACCTAACAACAACAACTGGAAAAAATATTAACATTTAGAGATGAGCGAATTTATACTTTAAATCAACTATGGAATGAGATTTTCAAAGCAAACATTAAGAAAAATTTCTTTTACTCTCTACATTCAAAAATGTTTACATGCAGGGGTAGATGTGAAAACCATACAACTCCAATTTGACTGATACTGTGTTTTAAAACTGTGTTCTAAAGCCAAAGTTAAACCCATATACCTCCCCACAAATGAAAATATCACTGCTTAACATAGAAACTAGTAAACAATTCCAGCTGTAATTCAGAACTTCTGAATAAAGATTTGTTGTTGTCATTAGGTGCCACCAAGTCGATGCCTAACTCAGCGACCCTAGGTACAACAGGTGAAACAGCATTGCTGGTACTTCTCTGCTACTCACAGGGTTTTCAATGGCTAGTTATTTTTTGGGAGTGGATTGTGGGTCCTTCTCCCAAGCCTACAGCACCCTGTGTTCCCAGGTGGTCTCTCACCCAAGTACTAACCAGGCCCCATCCTGCTTAGCTTCCGATCTGATGGGATTGCATGCCACAGCAGTATAGCTGTAGGCAAATAAAGATTCAGCCCCTCTAAAACCAAGTATCTTACCAAAGAGTTCCTTTGGGACTTATTGTCATTCAGTTTAACAGCCACATACTGGCCTAAAATCAAACTGCTTTCCTTTGTATTTTACTCTGGAAAAATCAAAATCAAAAACAAAAATGCAACACCTCTCTCTGGGGGAAAAAAAAACAAACCAGGCTGTCTTTAGATAATCATTAAAAGTAGCTGTTTTGCATATTTACATTGCTTTAGTTGGAATTTTAATGTATAAACATTAATGTTAGAAGAAAAAAAAACTTTATCATCAAAGCTCTGGAAAAACAGACTAGGCTTAGTTTCCTGCTGCTATCCAAGCTGAACCCTTAAGGTTCACTTTCTCAGAATCTGGATATATTTTCTTCATTCTGCCACCGGCTTCCTGACATGCTCTGTGCCTCTGTCTGGGAGAGGCTATGGGCAATGTGAAACAGGCTTCCATCTGACCTTATCCTCTGCAGCTTCTCCACGAAGCAGATAATAACCACCTGAGAATCACTCACATGTAGTCTGCCCACTTCTATGTCAAGTAGTGCTTTTATTGTTATTGTTGTTTTTGTTTGTTTTTCAGAAAATAGTTAATTTCAAATTAGAAAGTATTTTGAAGATATATATAAAATTAAAAACTTAACAGAAAAACGTTTAGAAAAACCTCAGTGAATTGTTCATTCATATCAAGTGAACACATTTTATCAAGGTACTCAGCATGTAAAAAGGAGCACTATATCAAAAGAAAAAAATAATTAGATTATAGCTAATCAGAGGGTCCCCCATCAAATTATTCTCATTTGAAGGATTTTAAATGGGAGTTTTTCAACAAAGAAATCTCATTTGTTGTTTTTAGGTGCTGTGGAGTCATATCTGACTCATAGCAACCTTCATAGGGTTTTCAACGGCTGATTGTTTCAGAATTGCTTCAGGAGTGGATTGCCTCGTCGTCCTAAAAGAAATCTTAGAAGATTTCAATTCCTGAATACAGGGAGCTGAATGGTAGCCCAAAGATCCATGTCCAGACCCCTGAAACCTGTAAATATTAACTTGTTTTCTTTAATTGGAAATTTTTAATGTACACCTTAATGTGATTCATTCTGACATGCTTTTCGTTGTAACATTTCCATAGTGCATTTTGTTGTACATTATTCATATAGGTTCCTCTTGTAAATATTAACTTGTACAGCAAAAAATGACATTAAGGACCTTGAAAAGAGAGGTCTATTCTGGATTATATATATAGGAAGGTCATTGCAATCATTGTATTCTTGTAAGAGAGAAGTAGAGGGAATTTTGAGAGACACACCAAAGAGAAAGTAATACGAACATGATACAGAAATACTGGTAGATGTAACCACAAGCCAAGGAATGTCAACGGCCACCAGTGGCTGAAAGAGGCAGCCTCTAGCAAGAGTGTGGCCTGGCCTACACCTTCACTTCAGACATCTGGCCTCCAGAAGCAGATTGTAAGGATGAATCTTGGTTGTGTGGAGCCACAAGGTTGTAGTCATGTGTCAGAGCAGCCAGGGAAGCTAACGCACTGAAGAAGAGAGGGAACACCAACTAAAGTAACTAATGAGTTAGTACAATCAGTGCTCAGTAATAGATTATTAAAAGAGAAATCCTTAAAGCATACAAACTCTGAAGTAGCAGAGCACCCCTAAATTATAAATAAAATATATCAAGACACAACATACAAAAAACACAATTCTTAAACTCAGAAGCAAATTATATGATTTTGCATGTAAAACAAAGATTGTCATTGGCAGATCACACTGGGGGACTTTATAAGCAAAAGTTTTGTCTAATTGCTAAATAATACAGCTACAATAATAAAGTATAGTAAGTAAGATGTATAGAAAAATACATCAAGTATAATCTTCCTTACTAAAAAGTCAAGTGCAAAGTACAAGTAAATGTAGCTTCTGCAATTATATATCACTAAGTACAAAGGACCCATCTATATGATGTGATTAAGTATGCAGAAGTACCCAGAAACAGACAAAAAAGGAAGACAGTGATGAGTGGGGACTTATAAATTACATAAGCCACTACGCTCGAAGGAGCCCATTCAAAAAGAAAACAGGACCCCTTTATGATCTGGCAGCCACCTGGTCATTGTGAGACCTGTACAAGGAAAGAATAATCAGTTACTATAACCTTCCTGGGAGTAGGACCTGGCGAGCCACTCCCGAAACAACTAGCCATTGAAAACCCTATGGATAGCAAAGAAACACTGTCAGATATAGTGTCTGAAAATGAGGCCCCCAGGTTGGAAGGCACTCAAAAGACTACTGGGGAAGAGTTGCCTCCTCCAAGTAGAGTATACCGTGATGAGGGAAATGGAGTAAAACCCCAGGGTGCTCAACGTGATGATGTGACAGGACTCAAAATGAGGAGAAACAACTGTAAACATCCATTAATAATTGGAACATGGAATGTACGTAGTAT